>QLPN01008476.1:0-38936 GCA_003314395.1 Albatrellus ellisii
ATTTTTGTAGACCATCATTAGTCAGACTGGATGAATTGGTTGCCTATGGCAGAATTCTGTTATAACAACAGGGTTAATGCCTCTACCAAATATTCTCCTTTTATGTTGAACTCTGGACAAAATCCAAGAATGGGATTCAAACCAGGCAAGACATCCACTATCAATTCAGTAGAAAATTTTGTTGAAGGATTGAAGAGGACAAGAGAAGATGCAGAATCAGCACTAAAGAATGTGGCTGATGATATGAAGAAGTACTATGATGCACACAAGGGAAATACCCCCAAATATCAAGTTGGAGATAAAGTTTGGTTAGATGCATCTAACATACAAACAGGATGACCAACCTGGAAATTGGATCATAAAAGACTTGGCCCATATTCAATCATTAAAGTGCTTTCAAACAATACCTATGAATTAGCACTTCCCAAATCAATGAAAATCCATCTGGTCTTCCATGTCATCAAATTACTCCCATATTCTCTGAATGATATCCCAGAATGAATCATAAAAATTCCTCCACCTCCTATCATCAAAAACAATGTGTCACAGTATGAAGTTGAAAAGATTTTAAACAGCAGAAAATATTGTGGAAATATTCAATATCTTATCAAATGGAAAAATTACCCAGAAGACAAAAATCCCTGGGAACCAGCATGTATTATGATCAAAGACATACCAAAACTGGTTAAATAATTCCATCATACATATCCTGCCACTGTCAGATCAATTCAACATTGTTCTATTCCCATCAAACAACTTTCTGACTTAGCCACTCTACCCACTTGAGGATCAGAACATGCTGCTGGATTGGATCTTTACAGTGCAGAAGAAATTGTCATTCCTGCACATGGTCAAAAACTAGTTGATACTCAAATCTCCTTGGCTATACCAGACAACTGCTATGGATGTATTGCTCCTTGCAGTGGTTTGGTGGTCAAAAATTCCATTCATATTGGAGCTGGAGTTATTGACTCAGATTATTGTGGACCTGTAAAGATTCTTCTAGTTAATCTTGGTGACAATGACTTTATTGTCAACATCAAAGACCAAGTTGCTCAGTTGATCTTAGAACATATCTCTCTTGCTAAAGCTGAAGAAGTTGATTCCTTGGATGATACACAATGTGGTGAAAAAGGTTTTGGTTCTACAGGAGTTTCCCTTGCTCATTGAGTCATCTCACCCTAAGAAGGGGGGTATTTGTCAGAACATACTTATTTTTCCTTTCATTTTACAATTTCTTTCATCCTTATCACATAAGATCTACTAGAGATATCTTATCTCATCTTATCAGATCATCAGTAGATCTTATCATGATTATCTATGACTCATACTTATTTAGTCATCAGGCTGCTTACTATATATTTATGACTACAAATCCCACAGTCGCTTACTGATGCAGTGCAGTGCTGCACCTTGCTTACTGATACTTCTCACAGATGCTGCACATCTTATTTACATATGCCTGCCCTACAGTGACAGCACATGGTCTGTGCACTGATCCCTGTAGTATATAAGGACTCACTTGTAGTAGATAGTTCTTTAGCTTTATACATCTGAGATATCCACTACACAGTGTTGTCAGGATCGTCAAGCCTACGGCGGCAGCCCATAGCACGAGACCACAGAAACCCGATGTATCCCTGCTCTCCTTTGGAGAGGCTTACTGGGAGCTGCCTTGGATCTAGGCCCAAGGGATGAGAGGACTCAAGCCATAGAAGGGGATGAATCAGCTGTAACAAGCTGGGGTCTATTCGTCTAGCTACCTATCTACTTATAGTACTGGATCATGCGCACAGACCAGGCGCAGTACATAAGGGCAGGTCAACAGTAACTAGAAGCGCAGCGAGTGTGAGAGTACGGCTTACAGATGCGCAGCATCTGTGGGAACGATCCCCGAGATGACCGTAATGACAGTAAGTAAGATATCCAATGAGATAAGATAAAAGATAAGATGAAGATCTTATCTTATCAGATGATCTAAAGAGAAACATAAAAGAAAGTAAAGAAATAATAAAGTAACGGTAGGGAATAAAGTCAGCGGTAGGAGTCTGACAAGTGTGACCATTCTTAAGGTGTATTGTCTCCTCTCCTCATCAACCCCCTTCCACTTCAGTTGTGACCTCACTGTCCTAGCGTGCACCTCACAGGTGCATTGACAAAGAAGTGATGCCTAGCATCTTGGGGCTCCCCACCTACATACACAAGACCATGTGCATGCCCTCTGTTCAAATTGAAGAAGTCCCATCAGACACTGATGAACCAATCACAGACACCATGTCTGTCCATGCATGCATCCAACATTTATTAGCACAATTACCTGTCAACAAGCAGTCCATTTGTACTGAGTCACTTAGGGAGGATTTTTAAAGAGGTCTATATCTACTGTGTGGTATCAGACCTTTGTTTCCAAATTCTGTAAAACTAGTGGAACTGCTAAAGATACTGAAAATAGCTTCTATTTGCCAGTTACACTACAAACAGAAAATCACAGAATTCAAATACCAGCACTAATTGACAGTGGAGCAACCTCCAATATCATTAGTCAGAAAACAGCAAGAAAAGCCAAACTACCTATCCATATGCTTTCAAAACCTATCATCATGAGGAATGCTGATAATACAAATAACAAATTTGGTATGATTCATCAATATGTTAACTGTATTCTCAGAATTGGCAAACACACTGAATTGTCAAAAGTGTTCATTGCTGACATTGGTACAGCTCAGATGCTTTTAGGACATTCCTGGCTAAAACAAAATAACCCTACAATTGATTGGAAGGGGAATACCATTTCTTTTCCCAACGAATATATCAAATGTACCTCTCAATCTACAGATCTAGCCACAGCCAACCAGACAAATCAACAAGATCTTGAAAGTCAACTACCACCTGAATATGCTCAATTTTGAGACATATTTGAAGAAAATGCCTCCAAATCTCTTCCAAATAGAAGCAAATGGAATCACACAATTGACCTCCTCCCAAATGCTCCAACAGAACAGAATTGTAAGGTCTATCCTCTTAATCCTATTGAACAGAAACATCTAGATGAATTCTTGGATGATATGATGCAATGGGGTTATATTCATCCTTCTTAATCACCATTTGCATCCCCTTTCTTTGTGTCAAGAAAAAGGACAGGAAATTATGACCAGTACAAGATTATTGTTGCCTTAATGCAATCACAACTTGTAATCAATACCCCTTACCACTGATCTCTGACATCATAGATAAACTACATCATGCTAAATACTTCACCAAGTTTGATGTACACTGGGGATATAATAATGTAAGAATCAAAGATGGAAATGAATGGAAAGTGGCCTTTAAAACAAATTGAGGATTGTTTGAACCCTTGGTCATGTTTTTTGGACTTACAAACTCACCAGCTACATTTCAAAACATGATGAATGATGTCTTTGCCAATCTCATTGAAACAGGTCAAGTATTCATTTACATGGATGATATTTTGATTGCTACTCTTGATCTAGAAGAACATTGCTGACTTGTGATAGAAGTCTTGACAAGATTGCAGAAACACCATTTATTCCTGAAACCTTCTAAATGTGAATTTCACAAAGAAGAAGTGGAATATTTGGGTGTATGTATCAAGGCTAATGCAGTCATGATGGACCTGATCAAGTTGCATGGTATTGCAGAATGGCTGATCCCATGCAACCTCAAGGAGGTTTCTATTGTTGTTTTATCTGACACTTCTCTCATCTAGCATGACTGCTAAATGATCTGACCAAAAAGGATAACCCCTGGCATTGGAACACATTGGAACAAGATACATTTGAAAAACTGAAACAATGTTTTACTTCTGCACTGGTTTTAACCCAACCTGATATTACCCAGCCCTTCAGATTAGAATGCAACACATCACAATTTGCTCATGGAGCTGTACTATCTCAAAAAGGAGACAATCAACAATGGCATCCAATTGCATTCCTTTCAAAATCATTCAATGAAGCAGAACGAAATTATGATATATATGACCAAGAACTGCTCTCAATCATCAGAGCATTAGAAGAATGGCATCATTTCCTAGAAGGGTCACCCCATGTGATTGAAATTCTTTCTGATCATAAGAATTTGGAAATATTAAAGGATGCTCATAAACTCTCCAGGCAACAGGCTCGTTGGGCATTGTTCCTAACCCATTTCCATTTTGTTATCACTCATGTCATGGGAACCCAAATGGGGAAGTCTGATCTTCTATCCAGACAACCCAATCATGATAAGGGAGAACAAGACAACACAGATTGCATGTTACTCCCTTCCACTCTTTGTACAAAAGCTGTGACTATTCTATTTGATGATGACATGCTGATATCACAGATCTGGCAGGCACAGAGTTTGGATAACAAAGTATCCCTTGTTATCTGAACCCTCCAAGCACCAAAAACCAGTCCTCTTCAGAAGAACCTCTGACAATATTGTGAAATTTCTGATGGACTGATTTTCTATTCTTCCCATCTCTACATTCCCCCTAACTTACCTCTCAAGTGATCTCTTCTGCAATGTCTTCATGATCTCCCATCTGCAGGACACCTGGGATGTTTCCAAACTTATGACCTCATTCAATGATCATTCTGGTGGCCTGGGATGTGCAAATTTGTTTTTGATTACATTTTGGGATGTTTGACTTGCCAATTGACAAAAAATCTGACCCACAGACCCTACACTCTGCCACAAACAATCAATCCAGTTCCAAATGCTCACCCCTTTTCTACAGTCACCATGGATTTTATTGTTGTGTTACCCATTTCAAGTGGATATGACACTATTGCTGTGTTTGTCAATCATGATGTCACTAAAGCCAAGTTTTTAGCCCCTTGTTCCAGTTCTATCACCACAGAACATGCCACTATCCTATATGCAGAACACATATGGAAATGATTTGGTCTACCAAAGAAAATCATCTCTGATTGTGGACCACAGTTCACTTCTAAATTCACCCCCACTCTTACTCATGCTCTTCACATCTCCCAGAGCATGTCAACTGCCTATCATCCTCAAACTGATGGGCGGACAGAATGCTATAACCAGGAACTAGAACAATATCTCCATGCCTTCTGTAACACATGTCAAGACTACTGGTCCTCTTATCTCCCAATTGCTGAGTTTGCTCATAACTCTCACTGTCACTCTCGTACATTACAAACCCCATTTTTCTCCCTTATGGGGTACCATCCTTCTGCTGGTCCTTCCATTCCTTCTCCTATCTCTATTCCCTCTGTTTCCAATCATATTACTGCCTTGCTTACACTGCACTGTGATATCAACACCACACTCACATGTACCCCACTTGTTTCTCCTGTTTCTCCCTATCGATCTGGTGATAAAGTTTGGTTAGATGCCACTAACCTTTCCACTTCTCACCCATCTCACAAACTTTCCCCTCATCATTATGGCCCCTTTTCTGTTCTCTCTGTTATTAATAACTCTTCTTATCATCTTCGTTTACCCCCTACCCCTTCTTGGAAATGAAATCATCCTGTTTTCCACAGTTCCCCTCTTTCTCCTTATTGCTCCACCACTTCTTTTGGTCTCAAACCTTCTCCACCACCCCCTGACCTCATTGACAGTGAACTCCAGCATGAGGTTGAATCTATTCTTAACTCTCACTTCTATCATAATCATCTTCAGTACCTTGTCCACTGGAAACATTTCCCATCTTCTGATGATGAATGGCTTCCTGCCCCCTGCATATTCAATGCCCCGCTCCTCATCTCCACCTTCCATCACCACTTTCCCTCTGTGCCCCACCCCCTTACTATCTGTCTTCCCCCTTGTCCCATGGGTCATGGTCCTGCTTAAAAAAAGGGGGGTGATTTTCACATTTCATCATCCATCACCATCATGTCACAATCCCCAGCTCAAAACCCTTTGTCTGCAGAACATGTTGATGTTTTCCATTGCATGTTCATCTAACTCCCCAACACTCAACCCCTTGCCACCTTTACCCCCCTCAAAAGCGGAATACTCCTCAATTATTGAGGAACTGTTGACCACTTCTGAGGGCTACCCTTAACAGAACAACAAGCAATTGTTCTCCATGCCTTAGAATGACTGGAACAAGTATGAACTCAGCAGTATCTTTACAGCTCCACCAATCCTGTGCACATTCTCCTACCTCCCTCACCTGATCATCAACCCACATAGGCATTGACCCAAAAAGAAGTGGAAAAAGAAGAGGTTCAGTATAACTATGTTGAGGCAAGCTCTGCATGGGCTGTCAATGACGTACAGGGATGCTGGGAAAGAAGTGGCATGACAATCCTGCGTAGATATTGCTAGCATCACAGAACTTATGGTGAGAACACAGTTTTGAGTTAAACTGTGCCAGTGGCTTTCTGTGAGGATTTAGGTCACTCTAAACCTAATTTTCAACCTAATCACATTTAGGGCTTGATTTCACAGAGTACATTCACTCCCTAGATCTGTCCTCTAGGTCAGCTATTAGGACACAATTTTGCTTGATACAGACTATTCTGGTTTGTAACATGGATTCTGTATTGGAGATTGAGCACAGTCTGTGCAAGCTTATGTGATCTTGCAGCATGGGAGCAGTGTGGATGCAAGGTCCAGGATATAAAAATTAGCTACTTTTTTTGTATGCCCTTGTGTGATTGCCCTACATTTACCCCCCCCCTTGTAGAACAAATGTGTCATCTTGTGAGTGTTTGACCATGCATTTCAACATTCTGCAAGTACAGAGAACTTGTTTTCCTTGCTGTTGGTAGTCCAGGTAGTCAAAATCATTGCCTCACATTCTGTGCAGTTTGAATAAGTGGGAGGGCATAGTCTTATGAGTGTGACATATTGCAGGCCCTGCTGAACAAGTATATAACTATAGAGTTGACACATCCCAAGCATGATTGCTTGTTCCACCATGCTTGTCTTACCTCCAGACTCTGTCATGAAGACTGACAAAGACTCAGGAATATATCTTCAACCTTTCCCTCACTCATCTATGTTGGTTTTTCTTGGCCATTTACCTCACAGGATGCTGTGCATATGGATACTAACTTTATTGCACTTTTGTTGCATACTCACTGACATCTCTAGTTCTTCATAACTTCTGCCATTTGACATATCTATGAATTCATATTGTCTTATGCCTCTTCTATTGGGCTCATTGACCTGACCCACATTGTTCCCCTTCTAGGGTCTCTTTTGTTCTTATAGTTAGAACTCCTCTCCAACTCCTACTATATCTTCTTCCTCCTCTTGCCCCAAACCTCAGCACTTTTGTCTGTTGCTGAGTCTCTTTTGTTGTGCATTTGTCATGTACTCTCTTATCATCTCATATGCTTTCCTTATCTATTCTGTTGTGTCTTTGTCATGCCCTCATGTATCTCTATATGTTTGTCTTGTCTCTCTGTTGCATCTTTGTTGTGCATTCATTGCATATCTCTCTGCATCTGTGTATGCTCCTCTGATCTCTCAGCTATGTAGCTGTCTTGGGACTATGTCCTGGATCTCTTGCTTTGCCTCTTTGGCATAGAGCTTTTCATCCAATATCAAATCTTTGTTGACTACTCAGTTTTTCAATCTATGTATCAACATAGGTCATGGTCATCATTTTTGACATTTATTGCAAGTAAACAGTGAATAAGCAGTCAAGGCAACTGGCAAATTTGCCTATTCCTGATCATTCACCTAAATTCCTGCTCTGGTCTTACAGTTTAGGTTGACCTATATCCTTCTGGAAAGTCATCTAGTCTGTTGGTGTTGGAGTAGCTTGTTTAGTACATATGACATCAGACAGCAAGCAAGCACAAACTACTGGCCCAAAGATGAGAATAACACTACTGTAAGTAAGGATGATTGGTACATGTACATTTTGTCAGTCAAATAAGATTGGCAGACCAATCCCTAAAAATTGCAGAATAGCAGCAGAATTTGAATATTGTCTAGCAATGAAGCACCTTGTCAAGATGCTTTATTTTTCTTTTCATTTTATGATTTCTTTTATGACTATCACTCAAGATCTACTAGAGATATCTTATCTCATCTTATCAGACTAACAATAGATCTTATCACAATCATTGATGACTCATGATCATTCATCATTGGACTTATTACTATATGCATATGACTCATATTCTCACAGTCACTTACAGAGCTTCCCACAGATGCTGTGCATCCTTGCTGATGCTGTGCAAGTTGCTTATTGATTATTCACAGGAATGCTGTGCATTCCTTTATGATACACCTGCCCTACAGTAGATACATGGTCTGTGTGCAGGTCCCCTCAGTATATAAAGAGTACTTGTATCATACTTTCTCTTTAGCTGAATACATCTGGGATATCTGTGAGGCCAACATTTGCCAGCAAGGTCACACAATGTATAAGAAATGGGAATAGGGCTAACAAGAGGGATGAGATCATGCTTGTGCAAATGGATATCCCAGACATATTCAGCTGAAGAGTAACTATGATACAGCTGAAGTATATATTGTTGATATTCTGGGCAGGGCAGCAAACTGAGAGAAGACCATGATATAAAACAGACAGGCATTAAGCCCAAGACAGATTGAGATTGTGAGAAGAGTTAGAGCTCATCAGAGCAAGAGGAGAGAGCAAGATTGCTACATCTGTAAGATAGAGAAGATGTGTACCAGGGAGTAGAGGGTACACAGGAGAGCTGCATAGAGCAGGTATGTCAGAGGAGAACTCAGAGAGTAGAGGAGATACTCACCTCAGCACATGCAGAAGTGCTGAGGTGAGACAAAGACAAGGTAAAGAAGATATAGTAAGAGCAGGATAGAGTTGAAGAGGAGCTCAAACTATAAAGAGAAAAGAAATACCAATAAGATGAGATAGAGATAAGTATACTTAATAAGTAAACAGTGTGATCAGCATCATAAGGTAATGAAAAAACCAACATATATACTAATGAAAACCTGCACATGGACCATATGTCTACTCTAGGGCAGGAATATCATAAAGGAATGCACAGCATTCCTGTGAATGATCAATAAGCAACTTGCACAGCATCTGTGAGAAGCTCTGTAAGTGACTGTGGGAATATGAGTCATATATGTACAGTAATAGGTCTGATGATGAATGACTATGAGTCACAGATAGTCACAATAAGATCTACTAATGATAGATGAGATAAGATATCTCTAGTAGATCTTGAGCAATAATAGTAAAAGAAATTGTAAAGTGAAAAGAAAAATAAAGCATCCTGACAAATACCCCTTCTTTTAGGATGAGATGACTCAATGAGCATATGATATCCCCATAGAACCGAAACCTCCTTCACCATGTGTGGTATCATCCAGAGTTCTGACTTCATGAACATTGGCAATTGATATATGTTCTAGAATCAATTCAGCAATGTGATCACCAGGATTGATAGTGAAATCATTTTTGCCAAGATTGACAATGAGGATTTTCAATACTCCCCTATAGTCTGAATTGATGACACCTGCACCAATATGTATAGAATTCTTAACAGCCAAACCACTATGAGGTGCAATATGGCCATAACAATGATCTGGTATAGCTAAGGTGATTTGGGTGTCAACCAATTTTTGACTATGTGAGGGAATGATGATTTTCTCAGTGCTGTAGAGATCTAATCTGGCAGTGTGCTCTGATCCTGTGGTGGGTAGTTTGGCTGATTCTGAAAGTTGTTTGACTGGTAATGAACATGTTTGAATAGTATGAATAGTGGGAGGATGTTTCATATGGAATTCTTTGACCAGCTTGGGTATGTCTTTGATAATATGAGTAGCTGGTTCCCAGGAATTTTCATCTTCTGGGTAGTTTTTCCATTTAATGAGATATTGGACTTTTCCTCTGTTTCATCAACTATTCAAAATTGTTTTGACTTCATATTGTTCAATACCATCTTTGATAATTGGTGGAGGTGGTGGCTTGATGATTCTTTCAGAAATTTCATTGGGAGTATATGGTAGGAGTTTGGCAACATAGAAGACTGGATGGATTTCCATAGATCTTGGTAATGCCAATTTGTATGCATTGTTTGACAACACCTTAATGATTGGATATGGTCCAAGTCATTTATAATCCAACTTCTTGGTAGATCTTCCTGATTGGATATTTGTCATGTCTAACCAAACTTTCTCTCCAAAATTATATGTGGTGGTAGCTCCTCTATGAGCATCATAGTACTTCTTCAGATCATCAGCCACTTTTCTCAGCACTGATTCTGCATCATCTCTCATCCTTTTCATTCCTTCTACAAAATTTTCTACCAATTTGATAGTGGACATCTTGCCTGGTTCAAAACCCATTCTCAGATTTTGTCCAGAGCTGATCATGAATGGGGAGTATTTGATCAAGGCATTTACTCTGTTGTCATAACAGAATTCTGCCATTGGTAGCCAATTCATCCAATCTGATTGTCTGTGGTCAATGAAAATTCTGAGATATTGTTCTATCTCTTGATTGATTCTTTCAGTTTGACCATCAGTTTGAGGATGATAGGCAGTAGAAAAGGTGGTTGTAATGCCCAGGAACCTATTTAACTCCTTGATCATCTTGGAAGCATATTGAGGCCCATGATCTTCTCAGGAAGTCTGTGGTGCTTCCAGACATCATCTCTGAACATCTTTGCCACTCCTTCTGCAGTTACATCAGAAGTCATTGCATTTATGTGGATCATTTTTGAGAACCAATCCATGACCACAAGTATTGAATCATATCCTTGACTTTCAGGTAATTGTGTGGTAAGGTCTGTAGATATGATTTGCCAGGGATTTGATGGTATTTCATTGAGTGTCAATTCCCCTTGTGGCTTTTGTGTAATTGTCTTCATTTGGTGACAAATATTACAACTCTTGACATATTTTCCAATGTATGTGGCCATTCCCTTCCACCAGAAGGTTCTTGATACCAATTCTAGTTTTCTCCATTGTCCTGGATGTCCTGCAATTGGGGTATTGTGGCATTGTTTAATGACTTCTGCTCTGCAACTGTCTGGGACAAGGATTTTGTCTTTGTACATGGGTAGTCCTTGTTTGTTTTGTCCCCAGCCAGCTATTATAGCCATTTTTGCTTTGTCTGCTGACAATTCTGACCACATTTTGACATCTCCATCCTTCTCCTGTTCATCTGCTATCTTCTGAAGAAGTGGAATGTTATTTGTCAAGATTGCTTGTATGTGATTTGGTTTTATGAAAAATACCAGTTTAAGTAATATGACATTCTTGTTATCATTTTCCACCCCCTCTTTATGATCCACTTATCTTGAGAGGAGATCTGGTTTGGCTGAACTCTTTCCCAGTTGGTGGGAAAGGAGGAAATTGAACCTAGAAAGAAACAGAGACCATTGAGCCTGGTGACAGTTCAGTTTCTGGACACTCATAAAGTACTCTAGGTTTTTATGCTCTGTGAGGATTGTGACTGGACTATCTGTCAGAACATGTTTATTTTACTTTTACTTTTACAATTTCTTTTATCTAAATTGCTCAAGATCTACTCAAGACATCTTATCTTGTCTTATCAGATCATCAGTAGATCTTATTGTGATTTACCATGACTCATTCATCATTCATCATTGGACTGATTACTATACAGATATGACACATATTCCCACAGTCACTTACAAAGCTTCTCACAGATGCTGCGCATCCTTACTGATGCTGTGCAAGTTGCTTATTGATCATTCACAGGAATGCTGCGCATTCCTATATGATATACCTGCCCTACAGTACATACATGGTCCATGTGCAGGTTTCCAATTAGTATATATACTTCAGCTGTATCATAGTTACTCTTCAGCTGAATACATCTGGGATATCCATTTGCATAAGTGTGATCTCATCCCTCGTGTTAGCCCTCTTCCCCTTTCTTATACATTGTGTGACCTTGCTGGCAAATGTCAGCCTCACAATTGTATTCAGCTCTCCTCTTCTGCAACCTCACACACCCTTCCCTCACAAATCCTCTCATCCCTATTCCCCTCCATCCTTGCTTAAGAAAGCATTGTATTTGTTTTATGGTCTCAAATTCTTCATAGTTCAGCTACAGTGCTGGGCCTTATATTGCCTTAGCAGGTAGTGCAAGGGTGACTACCACTTACTGGGGCACCGCAGAACCTCCTGACAACTGTTTGGACCAGGAGTATGATAATTTGTTACTGTAAAAGAATCTCTTTCATATATAGTTGTAGTACTTAGTACCACTACTACACTCCCATTTCTTCCATTCTGTGTTTGAAAGGCATGTTCCCTTGAAAAAGGAACAAAGAGTTTTCACTTCATGCAGTCTTATATTTCACCATTCTGAGAATACATTGCTCAGAAAAGAGGACTAGTTCAGGCAAATCTTACACCAGACTTACATCCCCTCTTCCTCCTCCCACATTCCCAGGGAGATGCACAGCACTTCTCCAAAGATATGGAATCACCTATAACTATAGGCAGCAACAGGCCATTTGGTTCTTCAGGCTCCATAACCCCTGTTACAACGATCACCCTGAAGAATTCCCTTGGCACTTCTTTCCAAACTATGGAGACTATACCAACCCATATTATAATTCACTCCCCCAACCCTTCATCTTCAGAGGAGAATGAGCAGACCCTCAAACTGGCAACAAAGAGAACCAGCTCCCATCATTGAAGACTCATCCAAAGAAAGAATGGATCAAACAGGGCCATTAG
This sequence comes from Albatrellus ellisii, assembly GCA_003314395.1. NCBI lineage: Eukaryota > Fungi > Basidiomycota > Agaricomycetes > Russulales > Albatrellaceae > Albatrellus > Albatrellus ellisii. Next base: position 12,649 of record QLPN01008476.1, read on the forward strand.
TGATGGTGATAGTGGACTTGGAGGATATGCTGGAGATGATGAGGCATAAGATAGAACAGTCAAAGCTTGCACAACAACAAACACAAATTCACCAATTGGAGATGGGAAGTGCATTGGTTGAGATTACCAAATCCTTGGCCAAAATAACATTGATGCTATCCATCCCCCAAATCCAAATGCCACCTTTGACAAATATCTCTGGCCCATCTGTCATCCCTACAGGCCATGTGTTTGCCCAACACTGGGTAAAAGTTTTGTCACCTACTCCATACTCAGGGAAGTGAGACAAACTTGATTCCTTTATACAAGAACTATTTCTAGTTTTTGTGGCAAACAAAACATGGATGGACAGTGACAGAATCACTTATACATTGTCATATATAATAGGAGGAAGTGCCAAAGCATGGAGAAACCTAGTAGTTGCTAAACAATGACTACATGAAGTAAACCCAAATAATCCCTCATATCCACAGCCATTCGCAAATTGGGTAGAATTCAACATGAAACTTCAGGCACAATTTGGAGATCCAGATGAAGCTCAAACAGCACAGCAGCAGTTACACAAACTATGTCAAGGGACAAAAACAGCAGAGGAATTCACAACAGAGTTCCTTTTAATAGCAGCCAAAACAAAATATGATCATGAAGCACTTATCGACTGCTTTAAAAGGGGACTCAATGTAGACCTTTTACAAAGAATCTACGACATCAATCCTCCTCCCAGCACATATTTACAATGGCAACAAATGGTGCAGAGTATGGATTGGCACATGTGAGAGTTTAAGCAAGTGGTTGCAGATAGGGGATGGGACCCAGATACAATTGGAATGCCAATTCTTCGACAGATGCCACTAATCCTTCTACCCACAAAGCCAGCAATGAAACAGTGCCCATGGATGTAGACTGTGTGCAAAGGAGACAAGAGATCATCTGCTTCAATTGTAGGGAAAAAGGACACATATCAAGGGACTGTCCATGGAAGAAGAAGGAAAAACTGCAGACAATACATGGGCAGATTAGAGGAATGACCACAGAAGAACTCATGCAGATGTTGAATGATGAAGCAAAAAGAAAATTGCAAAGGAAGCAGGTTTTGGAAGGGATGAGTAGTAGATGTTGCTACATCATCCAATCATTTTTCAGTTCTTACTCCAGATGATGGCACTGTTGATCACACCAATGTATGTGATCCAGTCGAAATATTTAATCACATTGCATCAGAGAAAAAGACTGAAAAGACAAAGACATCAGAGAGTATGCCCTCTCTTGGAAAAGAAAAGCACATTATCATGGGAATGAAAGTAGAACTTCCAATGATAGAATTAGAAGTGGAGAAACCAGAGGATGGACAAGTGATTACTATCCAGGCCTTGGTAGATTCAGGAGCCACCACGTGTTATATAGATGAAGAATTTGTCTGGAATAATTGTCTCAACACAAAGAAACTCACAATTGCAATTCCAGTCTATAATGTCGATGGAACCAGAAATGAAAGAGGTTCTATCAAAGAAACAGTGGATCTTATAGTCAAAATTAAAAATCATACAGAAAGAACAATGTTCTGTGTAACAGGATTAGGAAAAGTCAACCTTATCCTGGGAGAAACTTGGCTAAAAATCCACAATCCAGAAATAGATTGGGAAACTGGCAGAGTAAAGTTCATGAGATGTCCAAGATGATGCCATGTACAAGTAGTAGAGGAATGAAATGAATGGAATAAGAGGAAGAAGAAAGACATTCCTGAATTGAAGGAAGTTGATGATGAAGATGAAGATTCAATAGAAAAAGAAGACAAAGTCTTATGTGTTATGGTTGGAGAACCAGAATTGGAAGCATTGATATCAAACATATCTCAGGATCTTGCAATTGAAGTGGATAAATGAAAGATAAAAAAATCCTTTGAAGATATAGTACCCAAAGCATATCACAGTTTCAGATCAGTATTTGCCAAGGAATATTTCAATGAATTACCACCAAAGAGTGTTGAAGATTATGCTGTGTGTATACTACTTTTCATTCAGCTTCACTCCCTTTTACCATATGCATACGCATTACATACAACATGTACCACAGTTCCTCTCCTTCCTTCACAACTCCTTGGACCCCTTACCACATATCCAAACACTCACACACCACCTACTTCTCTGGGACAATGCATGTCCCTCCTGCTTATGGTAGTCCTTGTCCTACACACTTCATTCTCCACTATAACTCTATTGCTGCACAGTATATAACATGGGCACACTACTCTACAACTCCTCAGACGTATTACTACACATCTGAGTGAGTACCTCTCCCATCCTATTCTTCACCCTCTCATATCTTCCCTGCAGCATACTTAAACCATGTTGTCCCACTTACTGTGTCGGTAACCTCTTATCCCACTCTGCTGCAGGTCTGTCTCTCATCTTAGACATCTTACTATGCATCTGACATACTTAAACCACATTGCCCCACTTACTGTGTCGGTAACCTCTTATCCCACTCTGCTGCAGATGTGTCTGCCTCTAACCCTCTGGCTACTGGCCACATCTTATATATTTTCCATGTCATTCATCATCATAGCAGTTGTCTCCCATATCCTGCACACACAAAGAGGACTTGGGATCATGCAATAAATTGAAACCAGGTGCAAAGATGCATATGGGGAAAATCTATAATCTTTCATTTACAGAACAAAAGGAGTTGGAAAAGTTTATCAAAGAAAACTTGAAATCAGGATGAATAAGACCATTGAAATCACCAATGGCATCTCCATTCTTCTTTATCAAAAAGAAATCTGGTGAATTGCATCCAATTCAAGACTATCAACACCTTAACAAGATTACAATCAAAAATTCTTATCCATTACCACTCATATCAGAATTGATTGATAAACTCAAAGGGGTGAAATACTTCACCAAGCTCAACATATGATGGGGATATGATAATGTCCAAATCAAAGAAGGTGATGAATGGAAAGCAGCCTTCATCACAAATGAAGGACTATATGAACCACTTGTTATGTTCTTTGGTCTTACCAACAGTCCTGCTACTTTCCAAACAATGATGAATCATCTCTTCAGAGAGTTGATAGTGAAAGGAAAAGTAGTGGTCTATATGGATGATATCATGATTTTCACAGCAATCATGGAGGAGCATAGGATGATAGTGGAAGAAGTATTGAAGATATTACATGATAACAAGTTATACTTGAAACCCAAGAAATGCAAATTTGAAAAGATGGAAATTGATTACCTTGGACTCAAAATATCCTTTGACAAAATCATGATGGATCCTGTCAAAGTTCAAGGAATCACTGACTGGCCTACACCTACTTTGGTCACATAAGTTCATTTGTTCTTAGGGTTTACCAATTTCTATTGACATTTTATCAGAGGATTCTCCAATATAGCAAAACCCCTAAACTCACTTCTACAAAAAGATACAAAATGGCACTGGGATCAGGAACAACAAGAATCATTTGAAAATCTCAAAACAGTGTTATGTTCTATACCTGTTGTAGTTTTTCCTGAACCCAATTGCCCATATCTTGTAGAAGCAGACAGTTCAGGGTATGCTACAGGAGCAGTGTTATCGCAGATAAGGGATGATGAGAAGTGGCACCCTGTGCCATATATCAGCAAAGGACTTTCTCCTGCAGAGAGAAACTATGATATATATGACAAAGAAATGCTTGCTGTTATACATGCACTGGAGCAATGGTGGCACTATCTAGAAGAAACAGATAGTCCTGTCATGATCCTCACAGATCACAAAAACCTAGAGTACTTTATGAGTGCCCAGAAATTGAACCATCACCAGGCTTGATGGTCTCTATTTCTTTCTAGGTTCAACTTCCTCCTTTCCCACAGACTTCAACCAAACCAGATCTCCTCTTGAGACAAGTGGATCATAAAGAGGGGGTGGAAAATGACAATGAGAACATCATATTGCTGAAACCAGAATTTTTCAAAACAAATAATCTTGTTGATAGTGCTTGTGCATCCAAGATTACAGACAAACACATCCTAGCAATCATGACAAACAGCACTCCACTCCTTCAGAAAATTGCAGATGAACAAGAGAAAGACAGAGATGTCAAAATGTGGTTGGAATTATCAGCAGATGAAGCAAAGATGGCTATCATAGCTGGATGGGGACAAAACAAACAAGGACTACTCATATACAAAGACAAAATCCTTGTCCCAGACAGTTGCAGAGCAGAAGTCATCAGACAATGTCATGACACTCTGATTGCAGGACATCCAGGGCAATGGAGGACACTAGAAATAGTGTCAAGAACATTTTGGTGGAAAGGAATGGCAGCTTACATCAGAAAATACATCAAAAGTTGCAACATATGTCAGAGAACCAAAACAATCACCAAGAAACCACAAGGAGAATTGACTCTAAATGAAACACCATCTTATTGTTGCCAAATCCTATCTACTGATCTTATCACACAATTGCCAGAAAGTCAAGGATATGAATTCAATACTTGTGGTTGTTGACTGATTCTCAAAAATGATTCATGTCACAGCAACAATGTCTGATGTAACCATAGAAGGAGTGGTGAGAATGTTCAGAGACAATGTTTGGAAACATCATGGACTACCAAAAAAGATTATATCTGATCGGGGTCCTCAATTCACTTCCAAAATGATGAAGGAGTTAAATCGGTTATTAGGCATTAAGACAGCCTTATCCACAGCCTATCATCCCCAAACCGATGGTCAAACAGAGAGTAAATTGGGAAATAGAACAATATCTCCACATCTTCATTGATCATTGCCAATCTGATTGGATGAATTGGCTACCTATGGCAGAATTTTGCTACAACAACAGAGTCAATGCCACAACCAAATATTCTCCATTCATGATAAACTCTGGACAAAATCCAAGAATGGGATTTGAACTGGGCAAGATGTCCACTATTGATTTGGTAGAAAATTTTGTGGAAGGAATGAAGAGGATGAGAGATGATGCAGAATCAGCACTGAAGAAAGTGGCTGATGACATGAAGAAATATTATGACACTCACAGGGGGACTACACCCACATACAAAGTTGGAGAAAAAGTTTGGCTAGATGCAACAAATATCCAATCAGGAAGACCTACCAAGAAATTGGATTACAAAAGACTTGGACCATATCCAATCATAGAAGTTCTGTCAAACAATGTGTACAAATTGGCATTACCTAAATCTATGAAAATCCATCTGGTCTTCCATGTTGTCAAACTTTTGCCATACACTCCAAATGATATTCCAGAAAGAATCATAGTCACTCCACCTTCACCCATTATCAAAGATGGTGTTGAACAATACAAGGTAGAGACTATATTGAATAGTCAGCAGTATAGAGGAAAAGTTCAGTATCTTATTAAATGGAAGAATTACCCAGAAGACGAAAATTCTTGGGAACAAGCCACTCATATCACTAAGGATGTACCCAAGCTGGTTAAAGAATTCCATATGAGACATCCTCTCACCATCTGCTCTATACAAAAATGCTCTCTACCTATCAAACAACTCTCAGACTTGGCAAAACTACCTACAAAAGGATCAGAGCATGCAGCAGGATTAGACATTTATAGTGCTGAGAAAATTATTGTTCCCTCACATAGTCAAAAATTGGTTGACACCCAAATTGCCTTGGCTATACCAGATCATTGTTATGGCTGTATTGTGCCTTGCAGTGGTTTGGCTGTCAAGAATTCTATCCATATTGGTGTGGGTGTCATCAATTCAGATTATAGGGGAACATTGAAGATACTCATTGTCAATCTTGGCAAAAATGATTTCACTATCAATCCTGGTGATTGCATTGCTCAATTGATCCTGGAACATATATCTATTGCCAATGTTCACAAAGTTGAAACTCTGGATGATACTACATGAGGTGAAGGAGGTTTTGATTCCACTGGTATTTCATATGCTCATTGAGTCATCTCACCCTAAAAGAGGGGGTATTTGTCAGGATGCATTTATTTTACTGTTACTTTTACAATTTCTTTTATCTAAATTGCTCAAGATCTACTAAAGACATCTTATCTTGTATTATCAGATCATCAGTAGATCATATTGCAATTTACCATGACTCATTCATCATTCATCATTGGACTGATTACTATACAGATATGACACATATTCCCACAGTCACTTACAAAGCTTCTCACAGATGCTGTGCATCCTTACTGATGCTGTGCAAGTTGCTTATTGATCATTCACAGGAATGCTGCACATTCCTATACAATATACCTGCCCTATCATGAAAAATGCACAATGAGCAGCATGGTGGTCCTCAGAACCTTAGCACTCCACTCAAGGAGGCCTGAAAGGAGACAGCAGGTAGAGCGTGGGCAGAAGCCCAAATAAGGCAAAAAGCAACATCATGATTGTGAAATAGAGGTAAACAAAGAGTGTAGACCAATCCATGATGAGGGAGAGGGGTAGATAACTGACTGTAGAGCAATGTCCCAGACCCAGACTCTAAATACCTAAGTACATGGCACACAGACCAGGAGTGATTAGACCTATGGTGTGTGCAGACCACGCATGACAGAGTGTGTAGGTAAGTTAACATGAGGTAGTCATGTGGTAAGGAAGCACACAGCAGATGACCAAAAGGGAAAAATCAATACCCTACAGTACATACATGGTCCATGCACAGGTTTCCACTAGTATATATACTTCAGCTGTATCATAGTTACTCTTCAGCTGAATACATCTGGGATATCCACTTACTGGTGTGACCTCATCCTAAGTGTTAGCTCCTTTCCCTTTCCTTTTACTCTTGTGTGACCTTGCTAGCAAGCATTGGCCTCACACTATCTGTTCCTTCTAGATAGTGCCACCATTGTTCCAGTGCATGTATAATGGCAAGCATTTCCTTGTTGTATATGTCATAATTCCTCTCTGCAGGGGAAAGACCTTTGCTGATATACACCACTGGATGCCACTTCTCATCATCTCTCAACTGCAATAGTACTGCTCCTGTTGTGTAACCTGAATTGTCTGCTTCTACAAGATATGGTCTGTGGGGCTCAGGAAAGACTAGAACAGGTTTTGAGCATAATGCTGTTTTGAGATTTTCAAAAGAGTCTTTTTGTTCCTGATCCCAATGCCATTTCATGTCTTTTTGTAGTAGCAAATTAAGGGGTTTAGCTATGTTGGAGAACCCTCTGATAAAAAAAATGATAGAAATTGGTAAAACCCAAAAATGAGTGAACTTCTGTGACTGAAGTTGGTGTTGGCCAATCTGCAATTCCTTGGACTTTGATGGGATCCATCATAATTTTGTTGAAGGATATTTTAAGGCCTAGATAATTGATTTCTGTCCTCTCAAATTTGCATTTTTCAGGTTTTAAATAAAGTTTGTTATCATGTAGTATCTTCAACACCTCTTCCACTATGAGTCTATGCTCCTCCAATGTTGCCATGAAGATCAGGATGTCATCCATATAGACTACCACCTTTCTGTTCACTATCAATTCTCTGAAGAAATGATTCATCATTGTTTGAAAGGTGGCTGGACTATTGGTGAGTCCAAAGAACATAACTAGAGGTTTGTATAATCCTCAATTTGTAATGAAGGCAGCCTTCCATTTGTCACCTTCTTTTATATGAACATCCTTATATCCCCATCATATATTGAGTTTGGTGAGGTATTTAACACCTTTGAGTTTGTCAATCAATTCCAAGATGAGTGGTAATGGGTAAGAATTTTTGATTGTAATCTCATTGAGGTGTCGATGATCTTGAATTGGATGTAATTCTCCTGACTTCTTTTTGATAAAGAAGAAGGGAGAAGCCATTGGTGATTTAGATGGTTGAATTCATCCTGATTTCAAGTTCTCCTTGATAAACTTTTCCAACTCTTGTTGTTCCATAAATGAAAGATTATAGACTTTCCCCATATGCATCTTTGCATTTGGTTTCAATTCAATCATGTGATCCCAAATTCTTTTGGGTGGTAACTCATCAAATGATTCTTTTGTGAATACCGATTTGAAACCATGATATGCCTTGGGTACTATGTCTTTGAAGGACTTCTTTATCTTTTGCTTCTCTGCTTTGATTGTGAGATCCTGAGATATATTCGATATAGATGCTTCCAATTCAGGATTTCCAATCATGATGCATAGAACTTTGTCTTCCTTTTCTATCATGTCTTCATCTTCATCATCAACTTCCTTCAAGTCAGGAACCTCTTTCTTCTTCTTCAACTTATGCATTTTCCTTTCTTTCCACTACTATTCTGATATGACATTGTTGTGGACATCTCATGAATTTCACCTTCCCAATCTCCCAATCTATTTCTGGATTGTGGATTTTTAACCAAGTTTCACCCAGGATATGGTTGACTTTCCCTAATCCTGTTACACAGAATGTTGTTCTTTCTGTGTGATTTTGAATCTTGATTATTAGGTCCACAGTTTCTTTGATAGAACCCTGTTCATTTCTTGTTCCATCAACATTATAGACTGGTATTGCAACAGGGAGTTTCTGTAAGACTGATGTCTAGCTGGGCGCACTCTCTAATGATCACTCAAAAGAAAGGATATCCAGCTGTATCAAGCTGGGGTCTATTCACTATACTACTGAGCTACTTATAGTAAGTACCTATGCACACGGACCATAGCGCAGTACCTAAGGGCAGGTCAAGCAGTATAAGACTGCAGTACAGGATAAGGGGATGCGCAGCATCCCATAGACCTAGGCCTACCTAGACAGGGCCTAGTACGAAGCGACAGTAAGTAATCTAAGATAAGATAAGATGGTGGCAAAGAAAGATAAGATCATCTTATCTTATCAGATCAAAGAAAATATAAAAGAAAAGTAAAAGAAAATAAAAGACTAAACACTCCAAATAATGAAGCCTGACAGTTTCTTGGTTACTAGATGATTATTTTTGATGAATTCTTTGTCTATATAGTGTTATGAGGCACTTGCTTTGGCACCTTGTAACATATTTCTTTCTTTCTTTTTCTTTTTTCATATCTCACTTACTAGTAAAGTGTACTATTATTACTACAAGTGTGAGCTTTACTTAGTAAGGACTTATCTCTCCCTTATAGTACTTTAGTAATTACTTACTAGAATGTGAGCTTAGCTCCAAGTACTATTACTATACATTTAGCAAGGACTCATTTGATTTTGTCTTTATTTGGCTTTGTTTATCTCCTGTTTCATCTGCACTTGTGGCTACTTTACAACTAGCTTACTATGGACACATCTCAAATCACATTACTCTGTTGATTGCTGTGCAATCATTGTTGATCTGTGAACTTTATTTACTTTTATTATTCTTAGAACTCCAATTTTGTGTAGATAGTTGAAAGCCTGGTGGTCTTAAACCCCAGTCTTGTCAATTTTGCAATCTAGGGATTCTCCTATACTGTGCTTGATCTAAGCTCACCCTTGCTTTGCTACATTATAAAGAACTAAGTCCAAGATCTCTAAGTCACTCTGAGCATCACTAAGACATCCTAAACTTGTCACTCTGGATCCTCATTTAGTCATTGGTGCTATCATCCTTGTCACTATCTCATTGATCCCTCTCTTCATCATCATCAGGAACATTTACTATGCTTACCAACTGCACAACAACTACCTTGTTACTAGGGGTATAGTTATCACAAACCTTCCTTAAGACCATCCAATAGGCTGCTCTTAGCAATGCTGATTCCACTGTTTACTTATTAAGTATACTTATCTCTATCTCATCTTATTTTCTCTTTATGGTTTGAGCTCCTCTTAAACTCTATCTTGCTCTTACTATATCTTCTTTACCTTGTCTTTATCTCGCCTCAGCACTTCTGCATGTGCTGAGCTCTCTCCTTCCTCTGTGTACCCTCTACCATTTGGTACACTTCTTCCCTTATCTTACAGACCTCACCTATCTCTCTAGTCACATATGACATCTGGACCATGGACCTCTTCTGGTTTTATCTACATCTTGGCCTATAAAACCACCTCTGTCTCCAAACAAGTCTCTTTACAGTTTGTGATGCTGCCCATCTTTCAACAATATTGTTAAGTTGGTGGCTGACAACTGGGGTGGAGATTGTCTAGCAGGATTGTGGGTTGTCAGTTAAGTACAGGTATTGAGTGATGAACACCCAAGCCTCCTTTCATGCAGTAGAGATGGTCATAAAATGCATGGTGTCAGAGCATGGCTGAAGCCAAAGTGTCTGGTATCAAATCAAAAAATTGTATAGTAAAAGTGAGAGATGTGTCAAAGAGGGGATCATAGCACCATGTGGATACATGATAGCAATAAGAAAGTAAAAGAGAAAAGAGAAAAGAGAAATTTTATAGTAATTGATGCCAGCAAAACATTCAAAGGTGTGTCCATAATGGTGTGTACACACATGAAGTGCATGCATAAACATGGCATTGAGTACCCCATGCATGGCACATACATACATAAAGCACATGCCCATGCACACCTTAGGCAGGACATGCTGGTGTGGCTTCCCAAGTCAAATACATCACACATGGTGTGTGTGTACATGAAGCACATGCCCATGCATACCTCAGGTGGGACATTGTGCATGACATCCATCCACTGGCACAGCTTCCTGGGCATGAACATACATCAAGCACATACCCATGCACATTAGGTGGAATGTCATGCATAAGTGTAGCACCAAGTACCCCTGTGCATTGTAGAGCTGGTGTAGAATAGTGATGTCAGCAGTGAGCAGGATGCAAGGAGTGGGGGACACACTGTAGTTGAAAGAAGACAATGTGGCTCACAGTGGCAAGGTCTTTGAGCACACACTCAACCCTGCCATCAATCTTGCATATCAGCAACTGGTGCAGGGTGACCTGTCAGGATCGTCAAGCCTACGGCGGCAGCCCGTAGCGCGAGACCTACTCAGATCCGACTTATCCCTGCTCTCCTTTGGAGAGGCTTACCGGGAGCTGCCCTGGATCAAAGCCCAAGGGATGACTGGACTCAGACTAAGAAGAGGGGATGAACCAGCTGTAACAAGCTGGGGTCTATTCGTCTAACTACTTCTCTACTTATAGTACTAAGGATCGGCGCACGGACCAGGTGCAGTACTTAAGGGTAGGTCTACAGTAGTGAGATGCGCAGCATGTGTGGGAAGACAGCTTACAGATGCGCAGCAGCTGTGGGAACGATCCCCGAGATGACCGTAATGACAGTAAGTAAGATATCTAATAAGATGAGATAAAAGATAAGATGAAGATCTTATCTTATCAGATGATCTAAAGGAAAACATAAAAGAAAGTAAAAGAAATAATAAGTATAACGGTAGGGAATAAAGTCAGCGGTAGGAGTCTGACATGACCTCCATGTGGTCACAGCTCAGCAGTGTTGATGTGACTCCAAGCTGACTAATGTCTGGTTTGCTTTTTTGTCACTCTACTGTACACACAGACACACACACCAATGCACTGGTACACACATCCTTTTACTGTGTTACCTCTGGTCCATGTGGTACAGGATTACTATAAGTAGCTAGCAGTGTTACCATAGACAATAAGAACTATTCTAGTTCCACTCTGCATATGGCTCAGCCTCATCAGGTTATGGGCCCTGCCCAGGCAGCCTGCACACCTCTCCTCCTCACTCTCATGCTCACATTCACTATACTTAACTCTCACTCATACCTTGTGTTCACCATCATCATCTCACAACCCCTGACTCCCTCTCACACCATCTCAGTGCCCAAAATCAACATCATCCTCAAATCTACCACCAATGGGCCAACATGGTCAAGTTGGCCCTCATCATCATGGGGATCTGGTACACCATTATGAAAGCCAAACCGACACCTGAAATATCAACCACACATGTCAAAGGAGGACTACCAGTAGACATCATCACTAATGCAAATGATATTCAACTCTTCAACGAGAACAGTGACATCACCAAAGCTGTTATCTCAATGCACTGTGAGACTCAGCCTGCATCAGTTATTGCAGCAGAATCAATCACAGCAGTGTGAGCTTGGGAAATGTTGAAAGGAGTATATGGCAAACAATCAGCTATGGGAGCATTTGTCCAGTTTCAATCATTATTCACCTGCAAATATGACATGCACATGGCACTCACTCCTCAATTCAATGCATTACTAGTTGTATGGGAACAACTCACTGCCTCTGGCATTGATGCCTTGGAACAAGGACAAGGATAAGGGGAAAGGGACTGACTTAGCTAGTACTTTGCTGAATGTCCTGTCATCTTCCACTGCCAAATTTGATGCTTGCTACTATGATGGTCATGGCCTTTGGATGCTTGACTCAGGGTGTATGGATCACATCTCTCCACACCATAGCAATTTCTCCTTGTATTCCCCTGTCTCACTACAAACCATCACTTTGGGAAATGGATCAACCATTGCATGTGTTGGCTGCAGTGTCTGTGCACAGCAGCATGTCCTCCTGGATGGATCCTGTGTCTCCCTGTTGCTTTCAAATGTTCTCCATGTCCCTGGGGTGAATGGACATTTCCTGTCCATCAGCAAACTGGACACTCTGGGTTTTTGCATTACTTATGAAGGTGGTCATTGTGAAATCACCCATCATGGGTGTGTCTTCAGCATTGGCAAGCTGATCCGAGGGACCTATTGGCTATCCCTTTCAGCTGCCCCCTCTCTTTCTGCTGCCTCTCTCCCTTCCACACATCTGTGGCATGAGCAACTTGGACATCTCTCCAATGCTGTCATCTTGAGGATCCAGCCTTCCCAGCTGTCGGGTTTCTCCCCACCATCCTCTGACAGACCCTCACCTCCATGTCCTGGTTGTCTCCTTGGGAAATTATCCTGCTCACCCTTTTGCCTCTCCCACTCGCATGCCACTGACATTCTTGACCTCATCCACTTGGACCTTGTTGGGCCTGTCAGCACTGCCTTGCTGGGGTCTCATAACCTCTACTTCACCATGTTCCTGGATGACTACTCTGGATTTGGGTTCCTATACCCCCTCCAGCAGAAAGATCAACTCTCCAGTGTGCTGGAACACTACCTTGCTCATGTACACACCCTGTTTGGCTGTTATCTGAAAGCCTTGTGCACAGATCAAGGGGGGGAGTACTTATCTGGTCCAGTTTTGACCCTGCTGCAGGATCATGGTGTCATGCACCAACTCACTGTCCCCTACTCCCCTCAGCAGAATGGTCATGCTGAGCATTGGAATCATTTTATCCTTGATCATGCACTCAGTCTTCTCCATCATGCTGGCCTCTCTCTGGGTTTTTGGGAATATGCCATCTGCATTGCTGTACACACCTACAACTTGTCTCCTGTCCATTGGCTTGCCTGGAAAACTCCTCTCTTGAAGTGGCTGCCCAGTGACTCTCTGCCCAATGTCTCCCATCTCTGTGTCTTCAGATGCCATGTGTGGGTCAAGATCCCTGACCATCAGTGATCCAAACTCAGTCCAAAGTTGAGGCCACTCACATTCATTGGCTATGAGACCAGCACCAAGGGTTGGGTGTTTGGGGATCAGTCCTCATTGCACACCATTGTCAGTTGTGATACTGTGTTCCAGGAGGACATTTTTCCCTCCCTGGAAGCCACCAGCCGGCCTACTGTCTTCAACCTGTTTCCTCCAGGCCCTCCTCCTCCCTGTCCTGGTGGTGTTTCTGACTCTGATGATGACAACAGTGATGGTGATGATGGCAATTTTGGGGATGATGCACCTGGACCTCCGCTGGTGTCTGAGGCTGCTGGGCTGCCCCCTGCTACCCTGTCTTCTGCCCTGATGCTACCTGCTGCTCTGCGAGAGAGTGTCTGCCCTGTCTGTAGTTCCTGAGCTGGTCACTCCACCTCATGCCCCTCCTCTGGCAGTCCCTCCACCACAGGTCCATGCTCAGCAGTCTGAGTGCCTTCCCAACATTGAGGGTACCCCCCTGGCCCTGCCATGGCAAGTCTCCTCCTCTTCCTCCTCCCTGGCTCATCCTCACCCCTCTGTGCATCTTGTTGATGATGACTACCTCTGACAATGATGATGTTTTTGCCACACCTCATGGCACTCCTTCAATCTCCACCATTCTCTCCCACACCATCTCATGCAACCTGCTCACCCTGAAACAAGCCCTGACTGGGCCCAACTCAGACTCCTGGCAAGCAGCTTGCAAAGAAGAACTATTGCTATTGTTGTTAGACAATCTTCACACCTGGGAACTTGTTGAGTGTCCTCCAGGACACAACATTGTGGGGAATAAATGGGTATTTAAACAGAAAGCAGATGGTTGCCACAAGGCATGCCTTGTCACGAAAGGCTATACACAATCCATGGTGTTGACTACAATGAAACATTCTCCCCAGTAGCCCGCTTTGAGTCTCTAAGGACCCTCCTTGTGATAGGTGCCCTTGAAGACTGGGAGATACACTCCATGGATGTCAAATCCACATTCCTCAATGGCAAGCTAGATGAGGAAATCTACATGGAACAGCTGGAAGGTTTTGCAGTGCCAGGTACTGAAGGAAAAGTCTGTTGCTTGACTAAAGCCATCTATGGTCTAAAACAAGCATCCCATCAATGGCACCAAAAAATGCATGGCTTTCTCCTTGACCTCTCCTTCACTTGCATGTACTCTGACTCTGGAATCTATGTATCTACCTCATCCCTGAAGCCACTGATCATCGTTCTCTATGTCAACAACATCACTATCTTAGGAGGATTGCTCAAGGATGTTGAAAGCTGCAAGAGTGTTCTCAAGTCACTTTTCCAAATGACAGACTTAGGGGAAATCACATCCTACCTTGGGCTCCATATCACTAGGGATTGTCCAAATCGCATCTTGGAAATTGACCAGGAAGCATACCTGCTTGACGTATTGGACTGCTTCCATCTGGCAGACTGCAATCCCACATCTACTCCTCTACCACCAAATGCTGTTCCTGTCAAAGTGTGCAACACGTGCACCACTGACCACTCCCTTAGATCTGAATACCAACAACTGATTGGTTCCTTACTCTATGCTGCCATAGTTTCACAGCCTGATATTGCCTTCACTGTGATGAAGCTTTCACAATTCCTTTCCAACCCTCTTCTGACTCACCTTGCCCTGGGGAGACACATTCTTTGTTACCTGAAGGGAATGATAAATCTCTGACTTCAGTATGGATGCAGCCCAAATGCAGGAGTTCTTGGGTATTTAGATTCTGATTGGGTGGTGGATCGCAATGACTGGAAATTGGTTGGATCCTATGCTTTCCTTCTAGGGGGAGCCACTGTCACCTGGTGCTCCAGGAAGCAACATACAGTTTCTCTTTCCTCAATGGAAGCAGAATACATGTCCCTGTCACAGGCAGCAGCACAGGGGATGTGGATATGGTCTCTCCTACAAGAAATCAGTTTTGGTTTTTCTCCCTCTTCTCCTCTCCTGATATGTGGTGACAACAAGGGTTCCATTGACATCACAGTTAACCCTGTTGTCACCTGTGGCACCAAACACATAGACATACACCACCATTATATTTGTGACTGCCTCTCTTCAGGTGCCATTTCCATTCATTGTTTACCCTCTGCTGTTGTTACCATGGATATTTTGACCAAGCCCCTTTCTCTTCCTCTTTTCTCCCTGCATTGAGCTGGCCTTGGGCTTGTTGACTGTGCTCCCAGTAAGGGGGGGTGTTGACATGACTCCAAGCTGACTAATGTCTGGTTTCCTTTTTCGTCACTCTACTGTACACACACACACACACCAATGCACTGATACACATATCCTTTTACTGTGTTACCTCTGGTCCATGCAGTACAGGATTACTATAAGTAGCCAGCAGTGTTACCATAGACAATAAGGACTATTCTAGTTCCACTCCACATATGGCTCAGCCTCATCAAGCAGTGCATATATCAGGCTCCGGCTCTGCAAGGAACACACCAAGCTTGCTTGGTGCCATGTTGGCATTGCACCAGGTAACATGCCAGACAGCACAGACATTGGCATCAGTAGCTGTTTGTGCTGCTCATCTGCCACAGTGTGACAATCAGCATTCATGCATGTAGAAAGATAAAGTGCAGATGCAGCAGCCCATGAACCAGTGTAACTGTTGCTGCTATCAACCACAGCATCTATGTACCACTTCAGCTTCTGCATGCTGCACACCAGCATCTCCCCTCTTCAGCTCTACCCATGAGTCAGGGTGATGATGTCTGAGCAGCACCACAGTGATGAGACAGAAAAGCAGATGATCTATTAGACCAAGGAGATCCCATATGGTGGGGAGACTGAGAGAAGAGATGAGGTGTAGCAGATAGAGATGCATACACAGAAGAAGAGCAACCAAGCAGGTACCATGTTAGAAAGACAGAAGTGCTGAGGTGGTAAGACAATGAAAGACAACTTTATATAGAGGTGAGAGATAAAGTTGGAGAGGCAACTGAAGTCTATAAGAACAAAGAAAAGGACAAATGGAGTATGAAGTGGGTCAAACAGGTGAAATCATGTGATAGACTACCAGCAGTGGTAAGAGGCCAGTAGAAGACAGAAGAGAAGTTGCAGAGATAGAGTAAGCAATATATTCTGAGTATGGAAAGTATCTGTGGTGAAAGAGGGAATGAGAAAACCAATATAAGGCAGGTAGCATGTGCTTGTCACACATGGAGTCAAGGCACATACTGAAGAGCAGTGCCTTACACCAGCCTAGATGCAGCTCCTGCATGTTTCAACTCAAGGACCTGCAGCCAAAAGATACAATGTGCAGGAAAGTGAGCATTGTAAATGAGTAAAGGAGCAGGACAGAGTTATTGATAGGTAGAATGTGAAGAGCACAGCATCATAGGCCCACATGATGGGCAGATAGAGGAGGGGGATGGTAGAGATGGTGAATGTGACAAAGATACAATAGAGTGTGCAATAAAAGAGTGATAGAGCATGCAATAAAAGAGTAATAGAGTGCATGATAAAAGAGCAACTGGTGGTGATGAGGGTGTAGGGTAAGTATGCAGAGATAGTGAGTGACAAGGGTGTAGGGTAAGTACACAGAGAAGATAGTGAGTGATGCAGTGATGTACTAAAGTGCTAGAGTGTTTGGATGATTAAGACAAGTATATATAGTCAAGATGAGATGGATTTGGAGATGAGTATAAATTGCACATGACATAGTAGTGGTGGTGAGAGTGGCCACAAGTGATGTGTAATGGGAGACATCTGACAGAGTATAAGGTGTCTGGTTTTATATGATAAGATAAGATAAGAAGATTAGATGAAGATATGATGAGATGAAGGCATGGTCAGCATTGTGTATTGTACATGGATTCCAACAAGCATCACCTATTTAGAATTGCTATTCCATCTGCTGCTTGGTGGTGGTGAGCAGCCAAGTGCATGCAGTGTGGGGGGTAGAGGCTCAGGCATCATGGCAGTGGTGAGCAGCCAACACATGTAGCATGTTATGAGGCACTTGCTTTGGCACCTCATAATGGTTTTCTTTTTCTTTTTCTCTCTCTTCTTTTTTTTCTCTTATCTTACTTACTAGTAAAGTGTAGTATTATTACTACAAGTGTGAGCACAGCTCCACTTTACTTTGTAAGGACTCATATTTCTTTTCTCTTCTATAGTACTTAAGTATTTACATACTTAAGTGTGAGCTTAGCTCCAGGTACTATATTAAGACTTATCTTTTTCCTTTATCTTTCTTTATTTATTATAATATTTACTTGCTAAGGACTAATACTATACAATTAGCAAGGACTCCTCTTTCTTGTTATTTATCTTTGTTTACATCTGGTTCATTTTGCACTTGTGGCTAAAGTCACATTACTTACACAATGGATGTGACTTACTGCACATTACTGCACATTACCATGTATTGCTGCACAACTTTACTATACTTAGGACTCTCATTTTTGTATAAGTAGGACAAGCCTGGTGGTCTAAAACCCCAGTCTTGTCAACTTCACAATCTAGGGATTCTCCTATACTGTGCTTGATCTAAGCTCACTACAAAACTTCCTTCACTCTAAGAACTAAGTCTAAGATCTCTAAACCACTCTAAGCATCACTAAGACATCCTAAACTCGTCATTCTGGATCCTCATTTAGTCATCAGTGGTATCATCCTCATCACTATCTCATTGATCCCTCTCTTCATTGTCACCAGAAATGGTTACTATGCTTATCAAACACATATTGATTACCTTGTCACCAGGGGTATAATCATATTAGACCTTCCCTAAGACCATCCAATAGGCTGCTCTTAGCAAGTTCTTTGCAACCTCCTTCTGCAAAATGAACTCAATCATGACATCTATGACCTCACTCTGCAAGTTGAAGACCACTACTCCACCTTCAATGAGGAGCAGAAGTCTGCCTTTGATGCTGTCATGGCCTCTGTTGATGGGAATCAGGGCAAGATATTTTTCCTCCACAGTGCAGGAGATTGTGGGAAGATATGCCTGTGCAACACCATTGCTGCCACTGTGCATGCTGAGGGCAAGGCTACTCTCTGTGTTGCTTCCTCAGGCATAGCATCACTTCTCCTGGATCTAGGCCACACTGCCCACTCCTGCTTCAAGATCCCCATTTCCCTCCATGAAGCATCCACCTGCAATCTGAAGCATAACTCTAACCATGAGGGGCTGTTGAATGAGACTGGGATCATTGTCTGGGATGAGGCACATATACAGCATCACTATGCCATGGAAGCCCTAGATTGCACCTTACAAGACTTACTAGAGGATGACGAGGTGGTATTTGGGTGGATCACTGTGTTCTTTGGTGGGGACTTTTGCCAAATATTTTTTGTCATCCCCAATAGTTCTAGACAGTAGATAGTTGATGCTTCCCCCTGCTATTCCCAGCTTTGGAAAGATACCACCATCCTTGCAATTGAAAGAGGTGCTTAGATAGAGTGTGGCCAACTGTAGAATGAAAGAGCATATTCTCAGCATCTTTGTAGAAGACTGAGTAGTAGCTAATATAGTACTGTACTTGTAGAATGAAAGAGTGTATTCTATAGGGAGAAATAGTGAGAAAGATATAAAATGAATGGTGTAGTAAGTGAGTACTGACCTCAGTCTCTTCAGAGAAGACTGAGGGAAAAGAAAACTTTGCAAAGAAAATTATCTGTAAGCAAAGGGTTCATCTGTATTGTCCCTGAGTCCTGCAACAGGTCTGTGTGGCACATTGCATTATTTGCATGTTCATGCCATATACACACTGTTGTGTTATTGCACTTTTGCTGTAGCACATCACTGTAATCTCCAATACCTGCATCTCAAGCAGAACATGCATCTTGGCCACACTCCAGGCAGTGCTGCATTTGCTCAGTGGTTGCATCAAGTTGGTGCTGGGCTTCATGCAGTGGCCACAAATCCATTCATCAAACTCCCCACCAGCATTCAGAGAATACTGTGGGGAAGTTCATTGACATAGTCTGCCCTGTGATTGGAGATGCAGAGGGGAAGCATGACCAATATTTCCTGGAGAAGACACCACCCTCTTCAGTGTTGACAAAGTCAAGAGTAGCCAGGAGGACTACCCCATTGAATATCTCCCTCAATGCTTCTGGTATTCCTCTTGTACACCTTCATGTCAAAGTTAGCTGTCCCCTCATGCTCCTCAGGAATATGGACCCATCCCATGGACTCTGCAATGTGACTTGCCTATTATTGCTGGAGGTCAAACCCTGTGTTCTCAAGTGTTGCATCTTGGATGGAAAACATGCAGGCAGTTTTGTTTTCATCCCTAGGATGGTCTTGGAGCCCTCTGATGAGTCACAACCAATTCCTCTGTCATGCTGCCAATTCCCAGTTCACCTTGCCTTTGCCATGACCATCAACAAGTCACAAGGTCAATCAGTCACTTATGGTGGGTTGGACCTGTACTCTGGAATTTTTGCCCATGGTGAACTTTATGTTACATTGTTGTGCTGCACCTCTGAAGATAGGATCAAGGTTCTCTTTCCTGAGGGTTCCCAGGAAGCATCAACTTTGAATGTGGTATATCCTGAGGTTTTATGCAATATTATATCAGCTCCTTGGTGAGTTCTGTTGGCAATAAATTATATGCCATTTTCTTATTCAATATGATGTAGAAAAGCAGCAGCAAAGCAGTGGATTGTTCAGGGATGACTTTTTCTGTATTGACTTGGTAAATTATACTGTTGAATTGCACCATATACATTATACTCACCTATTTTGTCCCTTCCTAGGTGAGGGCACAGAGTTGATGGTGCAAGGACAGCTGGAGAGGCAATTGTGATTGGTCTGTAAATTGGACATGGTCTGTAAATAGATAGAGCACTGTTTCCTTCTATTCTCTGTTGCAACAATGATGTATATTGTCACAGATTCATGTCCTATTACTCTATGTCACAACACAACAGGTATTTACACTAGTATGACAGAGTGTGCATTGGCTAGTGGTTACTGTAGCCATGTGGCTTAGGCATTGCCTGAGTAGTGACCCAGACTCTCACAGATGGATTGAGTGATGCTCTATACAGCTATAGGCCACTGTTACCAAACTCACCAGGGATCCCTTGTGTGATATTTTGTCTGAACATAAAATTATGAATGATAGCTTGGCCACCCTGAGATCCCTGGTGTAATAATCCACCATCATGGCAAGAATAGGTGATTCATCCACTGGTTGCTTGCTCTGTGCTCACTTGCTTTGGCACATGGGTAATCTACTTAAGAATGGGAGGTCAGTTTGTAAGCAGTCCCATATTAGGGAAAAACTGAGTGTAATGAGGCTGACATGTGGTTTCTTTGTGTTTGAAGTGCTACTACTAAGACTGTCCTCCCCTGGTGTGGCATGCTGCACATTGCAGCACAGCACATGCATGTGGCACAAAATTCCTGCACATGCATGGCAGCACCACAGCACAGTGTGTAGTGCAGCACATCAAATTGACTTCATCAATAGCTTATCTTTCCTCTTTCCACCCACCTACTCTGGGCTCTTTCTGTTAAGAGTGGCCTAATGGTTGGTCTTAGGGAAGATCTGCGATAACAGTACCCCTGGTAACAAGGTAGTTGATATGTGCTTGATAAGCATAGTAACTGTTCCTGATGACAATGAAGAGAGGGATCAACAAGATAGTGATGAGGATGATACCACCAATGACTAAATGCAGATCCAGAATGATGAGCTTAGGATGTCTTAGTGATGCTTAGAGTGACTTAGAGATCTTAGACTTAGTCCTTTAGAAGTGAAGCAAGTTTGTAGTGAGCTTAGGTCAAGCAGAGTAAAGGAGAATCCCTAGATTGTGAAGTTGACAAGACTGGGGTTTTAAGACCACCAGTCTTTCAACTATTTATACAAATCCAGAGTGCTAAAGATAGTACAAGTAGATACAGTTGATGGATCAATGATGATTGTGCAGCAATCAACAAGATCACATGACCTAGGACATGTCCATGAATATAGTAAGTGGCTCAGCCACAAGTGTAAAATGAAAAAGAGATAGCAAAGATAAACAAAGCCAAAATGAGATGAGTCCTTGCTAATTGTATAGTGATAGTCCTTAGCAAGTAAATGTAAATAAATAAAGAAAGATAAAGAGGAAAAGATAAGTCTTTTATAGTACTTGGAGCTAAGCTCACACTGAAGTATGTAAATACTTAAGTACTATAAAAGAGAAAAGAAATGAGTCTTTACTAAGTAAAGTGGAGCTGAGCTCACACTTGTAGTAATAATACTACACTTTACTTGTAAGATAAAAGAAAAAAGAAAAAAGAAAAAAGAAAACTATTATGAGGTGCCAAAGCATGTGCCTCATAACAATGGTGCTGTTGATCATGCTAATGTATGCAATCCAATTATCAATGAATGCATTATTGTTTCAAATCATTGGGAAAAGAAAGAGAAAGAGGTATCTGAGAGTATGCCCTCTCAAGAAGAAGAAAAGCATGAAATCATGGGAGTAAAAACAGAATTACCCATGATCAAAGTCAAGATAAAAACAGTGGATACTGGAGCAACAGTCACTGTAGATGCTCTACTAGATTCAGGAGCAACAACATGTTACATCAATGAACAATTTGTAAAACAAAACAACTTAAAAACAAAGAAATTACCTATCACAATTCCAGTTTATAACATCAATGGAACAAAGAACAAGAATGGATCTATTAGAGAAACTGTAGACCTGATCCTGAAAACCTATGACCATACCAAAAGAACTATGTTCTGTGTCACTGGTCTAGGAAGAACTAATCTAATTTTTGGAGAAACATGGCTTAAAATACATAATCCAGAAATAGATTGGCAAACAGTATTAGTAATGTTCTCTAGATGTCCAAGAAGATGTCAAGTTAGACTTCTTGAAGAGAACAAGTCTAGGAAGAAAATCAAAGCAGTCAAAAGAGAGATATGACTGAAGAAAGAAGTATCAAAGTTGATGGAAGTAGATGATGACAACAAAGATGAACAGAGACCAGGAGATAAGATCTTATGTGTTATGATTGGTGAAGAAGAAAAGGAGGCAGCAATCAATAACATCAGTCAAGACCTTGCAATCAAAGCAGAGAAGAAGAGAATCAAAAGATCTTTCAAAGACATAGTATCCCTTGCATACCATCACTTCAAAACTGTCTTTGAAAAAGAATCATTTGATGAACTACCTCCCAAATGTATATGGGATCATGCTATAGAGTTGAAGCCAAACTCAAAATAGCATGCCAGGAAAATCTACAACTTTTCCCTCATCAAACAAGCCAAATTGGAGAAATTCATAGATGAAAATCTTAAATCTGGACATATACAACCTTCCAAATCCCTGATGGCTTCACCATTATTTTTTATCAAAAAGAAGTCAGGAGAATTATGTCCAGTACAAGACCATCATCACCTTAACAAGATCATGATCAAAAACACATACCCTTTACCACTCATTTCAGAATTGATTGATAAACTCAAAGGGGCAAAGTTTTTCACCAAACTAGATGTTCAATGGGGTGATAACAATGTATGAATCCAAGAAGGAGATGAATGGAAGGTGGCCTTTATAACCAACAAAGGACTTTTTGAACCACTAGCCATGTTCTTCAGACTGACAAATAGTCCTGCCACCTTTCAAACAATGATGAATTATCTCTTCTGGGTACTCATCACCAATGGCAAAGTAGTGGTTTATATGGACAACATTCTTATCTTCACCAAAACACTTGAAGAACATCATCTAATTGTTGCCAAGGTATTGAAGATACTTCAAGACAATAAACTCTACTTAAAACCAGAAAAATGCGATTTTGAAAAAGAAGAGATAGATTACCTTGGACTCAAAATTTCTCTTGATAAGATCATGATGGATCCTGTCAAAGTCCAAGGCCTAGCAGAATGGCCCACTCCCACCACAGTCATTGAAAGCAGATCATTTTTGGGATTCATCAACTTTTACAGATGTTTTATCAGAGGGTTTTCTGAAATTGCCAAACCTCTGAACTGTTGACATATTATTTAGCTTAAGTAATATCCTCCATCCTTTTTACTCCAATAGTACATACATGCACATACATACACATTCACACATACACAGTTCCACAAGTACATAGTCCCATGGTCCGTGTGCTACTATACTTACAATAAGTAGCTAGTGGTCACAGATGATACAATAAGAACTATTCTAGTTCCACTCTTGCACATAACCTGCCTTCATCATGAACATCTTGTTACAAAAAGATGCAAAATGGAAATGGGAACAAGATCAAATACAGGTGTTTGAATCACTCAAAACTGCCATGTGTTCCAAACCAATTCTGGTCTTTCCTGAAGCAGATAAACCATACCTGGTAGAAGCAGACAGCTCTGGTTATGCAACTGGAGCTGTATTATCCCAAAAATATGATGATGACAAATGGCATCCAGTGGCCTATATCAGCAAAAGTTTATCACCAGCAGAATGCAATTACAACATCTATGACAGAGAGATGCTAGTGATAATCTGAGCACTGGAACAATGGCAGCACTACCTTGAAGGTGCACAAAACACAGTTGAAATCCTTACCAACCACAAGAATTTAGAGTACTTTATGAGTACCCAGAAATTGAACCATTGCCAGGCATGATGGTCTCTCTTTCCTTCTAGATTCAATTTCAACCTTTTTCATCACCTGGGTAAATCATCTGACCAGCCTGATCACCTCTCGAGATGTTCAGATCATAAGGAAGGGGTGGAATGTGACAATGACAACATCATACTGCTAAAACCCAAGTTTTTCAAACAATCTATCAATGCAGTATTCATAAACCCACCACTACTGAAAAAGATCTTAGAGACCCAAAAGAATGAAGGAGAGACACAACAATGGAGAGAATTGCCAGCAGATGAAGCAAAGATGGCAGTAATTGCAGGACATGGAGAAAATGAACAGGGACTCCTTATATACAAAGGAAAAATCTTCATTCCCAAAAGCTGCAGAGCAGAAGTGGTGAAACATTGTCATGATAGTCCAATAGCAGGACATCTGGGACAATGGAGAATGTTGGAATTAGTTGGAAGGTTATTCTGGTGGAAGGGAATGGCAGCATATATTGGAAGATATGTGAAAGTATGTGAACTTTGTCAGAGGAATAAATTTATCACAAAGAAACCACAAGGTGAACTTATGCCAAATGAAATTCCAAATCAATCCTGGCAAATCATATCAACAGACCTCACCACACAATTGCCAGATAATCAAGGATATGACTCTATCTTAGTAGTAGTGGATCAATTTTCAAAAATGATTCACACAATGCCCACTACTACTACAGTAACAGCAGAAGGAGTTGTGTGGTTTATTAGAGATAATATCTGGAAACCACATGGTTTACCAGAAAATGTCCTGTCTGACAGAGGCCCACAATTTACTTCAAGAGTCATGAAGGAATTGAACAAAATCCTCAGGATAAAAACTGCTTTTTCAACTGCTTTTCACCCACAAACTGATGGACAAACTGAATGTATAAATCAAGAGATAGAACAATATCTCAGAATTTTCATTAACCATCAACAAAGCAATTGGATGAACTGGCTACCAATGGCAGATTTTTGCTACAACAACAGAATTCATGCATCCACTAAGCAAACTCCATTTGTATTGAATAGTGGTCAACATCTGAGGATGGGATTTGATCATCATACAGAATCATATCAAATCTGTAGACATATTCATATCTTCACGAGAATGAGCCAGAGATGACACCAAATCAGTGCTGAAGAAAGTGTCTGAAAATATGAAGAAGTACTATGATGCACATAGGGGAACAACTCCCAAATATGAAGTAGGGGACAAAGTCTGGCTAGATGCATCTAATATTCAATTGGATTGACCTATGAAGGAACTGGATCATAAACAAATTGGACCATATGCAATTATCAAAGTGCTGTCTAACAACAGTTACAGACTTACATTACCCAAAATGTTAAAAATCCATCCAGTTTTTCATGTGGTCAAATTATTACCATTCACAGCCAATGCTATCCCTGAAAGAAAACAAAAGCCCCACCAGCCTCTATTGTTGAAGGAGAAGATAGATATGAGGTGGAAGAAATCCTGAATACTCAGAAATGATATGGCAAAGTCAAATATTTGATTAAATGGAAAAATTATCCACACAAATCTAATTCTTGGGAACCAGCATCTACCATAATCAAAGATGTTCCCAAATTAGTCAAAGAATTTGATTTATCACATCCCACCACCATTTGAGTCATTCAGAATATTGTACTACCAGTGAAGTGACTTTCAGACAAGGCAACCATTCCTACCCAAGGATCATTATTTGCAGCAGGATTAGATATTTATAGTGCCAAAGAAACAGAGATACCACCACACAGTCAAAAGTTAATTGATACCCAGATCTCCTTGGCTATACCAAGTCACTGTTATGGATGTATTGCTCCTTGCAGTGGTTTGGCTGTCAAAAACTCTATATCAATTGGAGCTGGAGTAATTGACTCAGACTATTGTTGTCCTCTCAAAGCCCTGCTTATCAATAATGGAAATGACATATTCCAGATCAAAGAAAAAGATCATATCACTCAATTGGTCCTTGAAAACATATCCTTTGCTGATGTTTTGGAAGTTGAATCATTGGATGATACTCATAGGGGAGCAGGAGGTTTTGGATCTATGGGAACTTAGTGGTTCATCAAGTTGTCTCACCCATAAAATGGGGGTATTGTCAGGACACATTATTTTTCTCTCTATTTTACAATTTTCTTTTATCTTATCACTCAAGATCTACATCATATCTTATCTCATCTGATTAGATCTCTCATGATAATCTATGATTCATTCACAATTCATCATCAGGCTGATTACTAATTAACTATGATACATATTCTCACAATGACTGTGCAATGCTGTGCATGACATCACACTATCCT
>QLPN01008478.1:0-13369 GCA_003314395.1 Albatrellus ellisii
AATAATACTACACTTTACTAGTAAGTAAGATAAAAGAAAAAGAAAAAAGAAAACCGTTACGAGGTGCCAAAGCAAGTGCCTCATAACAGGATGATGCCAAATTTGCATTGAAAAAGGCATCAGAAGATATGAAGAAATATTATGATGCACACAGAGGAGAGACCCCCACATATGAAGTAGGGGATAAAGTCTGGCTGGACACATCCAATATTCAATTGGATAGACCCATGAAGAAACTAGATCATAAATGAATTGGACCATATGCGATTGTTGAAGTATTATCCAACAACAGTTACAAAATCGCATTGCCAAAAACATTGAAAATCCATCCAGTATTTCATGTGGTCAAATTACTACCCTTTATAGCTGACTCTATTCCCAAAAGAAAACAAAAACCCCCACCAGCCCCTATAGTCGAAGGAGGAGAGGAGAGATATGAAGTAGAAGAAATTCTGAATACTTGCAAATGATATGGCAAGGTTAAATACTTGATTAAATGGAAGAACTACCCACACAAGTCTAATTCTTGGGAACTGGCATCTATCATCACCAAAGATGTTCCCAAATTAGTCAAAGAATTCCATTTATCTCATCCTACCACCATTCAAGTTATTCAGAATATCATATTACCTGTGAAATGACTTTCAGACAAAGCAACTCTTCCTACCAGAGGATCGCTATTTGCAGCAGGATTAGATCTTTACAGTGCAGAAGAAACAGAGATACTGCCACATTGTCAAAAATTGATCAATACTCAAGTCTCCTTGGCTATACCAACTCACTGTTATGGACATATTGCTCCTCACAGTGGATTGGCTGTCAAAAACTCTATATCAATTGGAGCAGGAGTGATTGATTCAGACTATCATGGTCCTCTCAAAATTCTTCTAATCAATAATGGAAATGACACATTCCATATAAAAGAAAAAGATTGTATTGTGCAACTAATCCTCAAAAACATATCACTTGCCAATGTCTTAGAAGTTGAATCACTAGACAATACTTCACAAGGAGAGGGAGGTTTTGGATCTATGGGAGTTTAATGGTTCATTGGGTTGTCTCACCCATAAAATGGGGGTATTGTCAGGATGCATTATTTTTCTTTTATTTTACGATTTTATTTTATCTTATCACTCAAGATCTATATCAGATCTTATCTTATCCGATTAGATCTCTCACAATAATCTATGACTCATTGTTGATTCATCATCAGACCAATTACATATTACTTATGACACATACTCTCACAATGACTGTGCAATGCTGCACATTACTTATAAACCATTCACACACATGCTGTGCATGACATCATGCTATCCTCATACTGTACTTTCAAATGCCTGCCCTACAGTGACATACATGGTCTGTGCGCACAGGCATTTACTATATATACTGTACTAAGTAGTGTACTTGTTCTTTAGCTTAGTACTTCTGAGATATCCACTTCATAGTGAGTTGAATATACTATCATCCTTTTCCTCTTCCTCTTCATAAGTCTGTTGTGTG
Source organism: Albatrellus ellisii (assembly GCA_003314395.1). Taxonomy (NCBI): domain Eukaryota; kingdom Fungi; phylum Basidiomycota; class Agaricomycetes; order Russulales; family Albatrellaceae; genus Albatrellus; species Albatrellus ellisii. Next base: position 1,507 of record QLPN01008478.1, read on the forward strand.
ACCTTGCTAGTAGCGTCAGCCTCACAGTCTCATTGTAATCAATGCCATGGACTTGCATGTATCCCTTCACAATGAGGCATGCTTTGTGACAGCCATCCACTTTCTGCTTAAACACCCACTTGTTTCCTACAATATTATATCCTGGGGGATGATCAACTAGCTCCCAAGTATGGAGGTCATTGAGTCTTAGTATGCTGGTGGTCAGGGTTTTTGACCCAAGCATGACATCTGAAGATGCAGAGGTGAGAGACATTGGGAGGAGGACCAGCAGGTGACCACAGGGAGTGAGGGGTTCACCACTTAAGACAATGAGTGGGAGAAAGGTTGTAGGTGTGAATGGCAGTGCAGACAGCATATTCCAAAAACCCAGGAGACATACCAGTGCAATGGAGGAGACACAGCATGCACTCCAGAATGGAGCAATTCCATTGCTCAGCATGGCTGTTCTGCTGAGGAGAGTAGGGAATGGTGAGCTGGTGAGCAATGCCTTTGCCAGGAAGGAGATCTGATACAGAGCCAGCCAGATACTCCCCCCCATGATCCAAATGGAGAGCCTTGGGCCAGTGGCTGAAGAGGGTGTGGACATGGGCTGGGTAATACTCCAGTGCACCCAACAGCTGATCTTTGCAATGCAGCAGATAGATCACACCAAAACCAGAGAAGTCATTGAGAAAGGTGGCAAAATAGAGGCTGTGAGAGCCCAGCAATGCAATGCTGACAGGCCCAACAAGGTCCAAGTGGACCAAGCCAAGTACCTCAGTGGCACACACATGAGAGAGGTGAAAGGGAGCACAGGGAAACTTCCCAAGAAGACAGCCAGGACATGGGGAAGATGATGCTGCAGACAATGGTGGAGAGAAGCCAGATAGCTGGCCAGGCTGGATGTGAGTGATGACCTCCAATAAGTGCCCAAGGCATTCATGCCAAAGGTGGATGGACAGAAGAGTGATGGTGTGGACTGACAGAGCTGCCAAAAGGGCCAGCCAGTATGTGCTGCACTGAAGAATCCCAATGCTGAAGAGTGTTGATGTCATACTGATGATGACTCATATCTTCATTCCTCTTTTGCACATACTGAACATACACACACATATATATGAATACTTGTACATACTTTACTATATATACTATAAGAGTACAACATATACAAATAAGAACTCTCTTAGTTCTCCTCTGCACATGGCCTGTTGTCAACAAAGAGATGACCACCCTGAGAGACTTCACAATGATCCCCTTTGTAGGTGATTTGAAAACCTAGACTAGCAAGCTTACTGATTGACAGGAAGTGGCCATTTGCACCTGGTACATGGAGAATGCCAGATAGGGACAGTGAGACCATGGTTCCATCAGGAAGGAGATGCTGTTGCATGCAGGCACCACACCCAATGCAGGTGATCAAGGAGCCATCCCTGATAGTGATGGTCTGCAGAGAGATGACATCATAAGAGGAAAAGTCATCTCAATATGGCAAGATATGATCAGTACACCCAGAATAAAGCATCCATAGGCCACAGCCATGATAGTAGCAAGTGTCAAATTCTGAGACAGACAAGGGAGACAGGGTGTTCAAAGATGGAGTAATAGCTATGTCAACCCCATTCCCTTTCTCTTTGTCTCTATTCTGCTTCTCTTTACATCCTCTGGCATCCCATGAAGCATCCAGCAAGTGTTGACCGTGTGGTTGTGGCACTTACAATGAGTACAAAAACTGTTGTTCCAATGACCTGAAGAGGCAGTGTTGCCTTGAGAAAATGCAGTGAGTGTGGAGTGAGGTTTGGTGTGAGCTTCTTCATCCAGGATCTGACCCTGAATGTTCCCGATGGCAAGCTGTGATAAGTCAGAGGAGGTGAGAAGGGCAGAGGAGAAGGAGCTCCAGGAGGGAGGTAGTGCATGCAATAACAGGAAGCATATGTTCTGTTCACTGACCTGAACACCAGATGCAATGAGACGATCCTGGGCAATGATGAGCATGTTGATCTGCAGAGTGAGAGGAGTGTGGATGTCAAATTTGCTGGTGAATAAGGCTTGGAAGTCAACAAATGCTGTGATGACAGTCTGTTTGCCATAAATGTCTTTCAGGCCATCCCATGTGTGGCACACAGTCATGGAGTCAGAGGCAACCATGGCTGCTGGTTGCTGTCTACAATGCATAAAAATCATGGCTTTGGCTACATCATTATTGTGATCCCATGCAGCAACCTCATCTTCATTAGGAATATAGGTGGTGGGAAGTCCTCCTTCCACTTCCTGGGTAGTGGAGATAGCAGTGATGCAAGGTTTGGAAATGATGTGCCATATGCCCATGATGATTAGTGCCAACTTCACAATGTTCACCCATTGTCTGTAGTTTTCTGTCCCTTCTAACATGATGTTGATTTTGGGAATAGAAGCTGAGTGACAAGAGGGAAAGAGGGAGGCAAGGATGAGTGAGAGTGTGAGGTAGGAGTGAGACCACATGAGGGAGAGCAAGAGTGTGAGAGTGAGAGGAGTTGATGTGCATATAGCCCAGGCAGGGCCCATAACATGTGAAACACAGGCCATACACAAAAGGGGAACTGGAGTAGTTCCTTATCTTATACAGTGACACAGATAGCTACTTATAGTAATGCTACAGTGCACAGACCAAGGAACTATGAACAGGTATGCATGTGTACATATGTATAGGCTTGTGTAAGTGTGTATAGTGGAGAGACAAAATAGGAAGGAGAATATTGGTAAGCATAGAGTCATTGTCAACATTCTACAGGGTGATCATCTCATTGTACATTGATTACTACATCTCCTTACCTATACAACTTCATTTGGCATTCCTGTTACACTACTTTACACATACTTACACTATCTTGACACATCATCCACTCCCACACCACCAATACTCTGGATGACACACATCCTTCACACATATGGAGATCCTTGTACTCCAGGACCATTTTCTGCTTTAACCTTCCTCTTCACTTACTATATAAGATGTACCATATGTGCTACATACCCTCAGTAGTTGTCTTACAACAATGCTGAGTGAGTATTCTCCTCTACCATCTTATTCTCCTTCTCACCACAGTCCTGCAGCTCCCTACATTGTGTTGTGGCACTTCATCTACTGCCCACACCTAACCTACATGCTGCAGCAATGCTCATCATGTTTCTCCTATGCTGGGAGTATCTCTACATGCTGCTCCTTGTTAGAGTTGCCTGCCATAGCCTGCATGAACAGATCATTGTAGTAGGGGTTATGTAGTCTGAAGAACCAGATGGCTTGCTGTTGGGTGTAATAATTGTTGGAGTATCTGTGAATTTCATTCAGCTCCACTGCATATAAACTAACACACATCTTCCTTACATCCTATCTGACACACACATAACCCACACATATCTCTTAAACCACATTCTCACAAATATTCTGATTACCAACTTTCCACTCTCCACTCAAACCTTAACCCACTTATACTACTTATACTCACTCCCCCACTTCCAATCACCCTCAGATGTTCTAAACAATGTCTAACCACATATCTCCACTCTGCAACTTTAGTTGCACCACTACCCACTATGTCTTTGCTGCAATGCAATCTGTTCTCCTTTTTCAAGGGAATAGGCCTTTCAAACACAAAATGGAAGGTGGAGTGTATGTAAGGTAAATACTGGTATATACATATTACCAGTACTACAAAAGAGATTCTGTTATAGTAAAAAAAATTATAGTACTCCTGGTATGAACAGCTGTCAGGAGGTTCTGCAATGCCCCACTAAGTGGTAGACACCCTAGCACTGCTTGCTGAGGCAATATAAGGCCTGGTGCTGCAGCTGAACTACAAAGAACTGGAGAACTATAACAGTACAATGCTCTCTTGAGTGAGGAGGGAGGGGAATAATGGTTTTCAAACAAGGAGAGGGGTGTGATGTAGAGCTTTATACAATTGTGAGGTGCACACTAGATAGCAAGGTCACAAGAGTATGAGAGGGAAGAGAGAGGATGTGAGACAATACAACTTAGGATGAGTACACACTATAAAGCAGATATCCCAGATGTATAAAGCTAAAGAAATATGTACAACAGATGCACCCTATATATACTAAGGGGAACAGTGCACAGACCAGGCACTGTCACTATAGGGCAGGCATATGTAAGTAAGATGCACAGCATCTGTGAGAACTATCAATAAGCAATGCACAGCATTGCATAGCATCAGTAAGTGTCTGTGGGAAATATAGTCATATATGTATAGTAAGTGGTCTGATGACAAATGAGAACGAGTCATAGATAATCACAATAACATCTACTATTGATCTGATAAGATGAGATAAGATATCTCTAGTAGATCTTATGTGATAAGAGTAAAAGAAATCATAAAATGAGAAGAGAAATAAGTACATCCTAACACCCTCCAGCTCACATGAATCCAACTTGTGGACAGTGGCAAAACTATCTCAGACAATGACATGGCCCTCACTATGCTGATGGGACTCCCAGATTTGTGGTCCAACACCATGTCCACCTTCCTTGCTTCACAGGCTAACCTCTTCACAATTACTCCTGAAACAGTCTGCACACACATCATTGATGAAAGTGACCACCTGAATGGGAACTCTGGGTCAATCCTTTCATCCACACAATGTGTGGGACCCTCATTTAATCCAAACTCATTGCCTGGTCTCACCTCATGCAGAAAGCCCAAACTCAATCATTACACTTGCAATAAATGTGGTCCTGGAGGCCACTCAGATGATTTTTGTTGGACTTTACACCCTGAGCTAAAGAAAGCTAGAGGAGGGCCTACTGCTAAGTCTACCAATGTTGCTGCTGCTGTCATTGTTCCACCACCTGTACCTCTGCCTGACATATCTGCTGCACTAAATGTGATGGGATCCGACTCCCTGGCTTTATTCTACTTTGATGTGTGCAACAACTGGATGATGGATAGCAGTGCCAGTGACCACATTAGTCCACACCCTGCAAACTTTGAGCCTGGGTCTGTCCAGCCCACACCTGGTCAGATCCATTTGGGAAACAACTCAACAATACCCTACCTCAGCATCAGTGTAGTTGAAGCCACAACAATTGTTAATGGATGAATGCAAAGCATCACACTGCAATGGGTTCTGTATGCACCAGAGGCTGGTGAATGTTTTCTCTCCATACCCCAACTCACTGCCAAAGATTTACAAGTGGTTTACACCAAAGAGTCATGCCTTGTTTTGAACAGTGCACATGCCAAGCTGGTGATTGGCATAAAACAAAACAGGACTTAGTGGCTGAATTTCAGCACCACCTCTTCTTTGCAGCTAGCCTTGCTCTCTGCTGTAAAAATAACATATACTATCTGGCACAACTGTTTTGCACACCCACCTCATGCTGTCCTACAAAAGTTACTCAACAGTGAAACCATCAATGGTGTCAATGTTGACCCCAAAAGTCTCACCATTGTGGGCTGTTGTGCAGGATGTGCATTTGGAAAGTTAGCACACCATCCATTCCACCCTTCCTCTAAGTGTGCAATGCATCCACTGGATCTTGTCCACAGTGACCTTGTCAGCCCCATGCAGACAAAGTCAATACAAGGTTCACTATACTTCACCTCTTTCACCGATGACTTCTTGGGAGGCCACAGCATTTCCTCTCACATCCAAGGACAGGCTCTCATGTGCCCTCACCACCTTTCTTGCATGGTCACAAACTCAGACAGAGCAAAAGGTGAAGGTCCTCTGCAGTGATTGGGGAGGGGAATATGACAACACAGTTGTGCAAGATATATTAGGACAAAATGACACAGTACACAACCTCACTGCTCCCTACTCTCTGGTGCAGAACAGACAAGCAGAACACTGGAACCATACTGTCATTAATTCCACTCTTTCATTGCTGCATGGTGCCTCCATCTCTTGGGGATTTTGGGAATATGCATTACAAACTGCAATACACATATACAATCAGATGCCCCAATGTGTGTGCAACTGGACCACTCTGCAACAGCTCTTGTCTGGTGGACACACCCCCAACATTTCCTACTTACAGGCTTTTGGGTGCCTCACATATGTCAGCACCATGACTGAGTGCCACATGAAGCTTGACCCTTGTGCAATTCCAATGATCTTCATTGGATATGAATCTGGTTCAAGGGCTTTGTTACAAGGCACTTACTTTGGCACCTTGTAACATGTTTCATTTTTCATTTTTTCATTTTCTTGGTCTTACTTACAATAAGTGTAGTATCAACTACAGTTGTAAGCTAAAGTAAATGTAACCACAAGTGTGAAATGAACAAGAAATAAACAAAGGCAAATAAAGACTAAGCAAGACAAGTCCTTGCTAATTGTATAATGATAGTCCTTAGCAAGTAAATATAAATAAATAAATAAATAAAGATGAAAAAGGAATATGCTTTATAGCACTTGGAGCTAAGCTCACACAGTATGTAGATACTAAAGTACTATAAAGGAAAGGAAATAGAGTCCTTACTATAAGTAGGAGCTAAGCTCAACAACTGTAGTTAATACTACACTTATAGTAAGTAAGATTAAGAAAAGAAAAAAGAGAAAAAGAAAACATGTTATGAGGTGCCAAAGCAAGTACCTTGTAACAATATGAAGCACAGTGACACTGACTATTTTGTGACTACAAGTGAGTCTAGCAGATGGCCAGGCAGAAACTCACAAAGGTACACTTCATATGGATCAGGGATGACAATAGGCTTGCCACACTGACTAGATGCAACCACTTCAAATTCATGTGGCATATCATGCACTAGGTGACAAACCTTTTCATTGGAGATGGTCTGAGCATAGCTATTGATGATGTCATTTTCATTGTCTTCCTCCTCCACATAGTTGGCAGCTGCCATGGGGACAGGGTTGACAGGAACTTTCTTCACCATCATCACCTCCCTGTTACAAGGCACTTGCTTTGGCACCTCGTAATGTGTTTCTTTTTTCTTTTTCTTTTCTTTTATCTTACTTACTATAGTAAAGTGTAGTATTACTACTACAAGTGTGAGCTTAGCTCCACTTTACTTAGTAAGGACTCTCTTTTCTTTTCTCTAATATAGTACTTAAGTATTTACATACTTAAGTGTGAGCATAGCTCCAGGTACTATATTAGACTTATCTTTTCTCTTTTTATCTTTCTTTATTTTATTATAACATTTACTTGCTAAGGACTATCACTATACAATTAGCAAGGACTCCCTTTTTTTGCTCTTATTTACCTTTGTTTACCTCATGTTCATTTCATGCTTGTGGCTGAGCCACTTATATCACATGGACGTGTACTTACTGCGCAATACTGTGTAACTTTACTATAGATAGATCGCTAGTTTTGTATAAATAGTTGACAAACTGGCGGTCTTAAACCCCAGTCTTGTCAACTTCACAATCTAGGGATTCTCCTTATACTGCGCTTGACCTAAGCTCGTTACAATCTCGCTTCACTCTCTCAGAACTAAGTCTAAGAACTCTAAGTCACTAAACATCGCTAAGACATCTTACACTCGTCACTCTGGATCCTCGTATCGTTATTGGTGGAATCATCCTCATAACCATATCATAAATCCCGATCTTCATCGTCATCAGGAACCTCTATTACGTGCATCAAACTCAGATCCAAACTTTGGTTACCAGGAGTAACATTATAGACCTTCCCTAAGACCGTCCAATAGGCCACTCTTAGCACTCCCAAGCTTGGTAGTGGACTTCTGGGGTGATGAAGTAAAGCTGATGATGGGTGATAGTTATCAGCACTTCCATGGCACATTGGAAGATTTCTGTTGCATGAGCTTTGTCATGAATTGGGAGATCCACATGGTACACATTGTCAGGTTCTCTCTGTGCAGGTGCAATGCAGGATGGTGCAGGATGGTGTGGGATTAGCAGACATAGGCACAGGAACTGTTGTGTCTCAAGCCTGGGCAAAGGGGTGAATAGGTGGACTGTTATTGTTATGAGCTGCCAACTGAGTAGTCTCAGCCTAGGGAGGTGTCGACTCTCAAGTTGCCTGCAGGACACATGAGTTAGACTGTCAAGGTGCAGGCACCTCAGACATGTCATGAGAATTGTCACCTGATGCAGAATTCTCTTCTGTGTGCTGCCTTCACATCCTGATGGTAGGCTGGAAGGGTACCTGTGTGTGATGCAAGTTATACAACTCACACTCAATATTCATGATGCACTTGATGACCAAACATTTGCAAATATAGTGGTTTGCCTCACTGCAGAAATTACATGTGTTACCATTTTCACATGGTGGTGCTGTACTTTGCAGTTGTGGATGTGTCACATGTTGAGACTCAAGAGCTCTGGTGATCACCTGAGCCCAAGCATCCATGTCTGGTATTTTGTTTTAATATTAGCAGCAGGCAGTGAAGAAGTGGAAGTAGTCACAGATAGTGTTGTGCTTGTTGTGTGAATCATGGACATTGTGTCATGAAACACATAGTGCACTGCCACCTCTATGTCCTTGAGCAGATACTCATCTTTGTGATCATGCTGCAGCAGGACAATCTGTAAATGTAGAGTGATGCATTCCCACAGGCTAGGTGGGAAGCCCTCAGAATAGCAGTTACCCTGTGTTGAAATTGGGTAGCACAGCTAGGGAAGCAAACACCATGACATAAAACTGATAAGAGTAGAGCTCAAGACCACATTGGTAAGATAGAGAGCTAAGAGAGCAGAAGAGATACTCACCTCAGCACATGCAGAAGTGCTGAGGTGAGACAAAGACAAGGTAAAGAAGATATAGTAAGAGCAGGATAGAGTTTAAGAGGAGCTCAAACCATAAAGAGAAAAGAAATACCAATAAGATGAGATGGAGATAAGTATACTAAATAAGTAAACAGTGTGATCAGCATCATAAGTGCTAAGAGCAGCCTATTGGATGGTCTTAGGGAAGGTCTGCTATTACAATACCCCTGGTAACAAGGTAGTGAATACACGTTTGATAAGTGTAGTAACTGTTCCTGATGACGATGAAGAGAGGGATCAACGAGATAGTGATGAGGATGATACCACCAATGACTAAACAAGGATCCAGTGTGACAAGTTTAGAGATGTCTTTGATAATGCAGGCTTGGGCAGGCTGAGAAGAGGACGGCGAAAAGGGTACATTCTGTTGGGACGTAGTAGGTGGTGGTGCACGCAATAGCGCAGAAGAGTAGGACGTGGTAGAACATTGTAGGGTAATGCTCTATAGTAACAGAACGTGGGGGTGTAATAGATATAGTGCGCACTGCACTGAGTTTAGGCGGCGCTGTAATGCGGGGTTGTATGTGGGGTTGTAGTACGTGCTACATAAATGTGGGGTAAGTAAGTCTAGAGCGGTCTATGACGTGGTGGACGTGGTAGTTGTGTAAGTAGGTCTGGAGCGGTCTAGAGCACTCCATGACGACGTGGTTGTGGGAAGTGGGTAAGTAGAACGTGTGTCAGTAAGACGTAAAGAAGACGTGTAAGTAATAGTATAGCGAAGCTGAACAAATACCGTGGACATTTCCAACAGTCTTAGCAACACTTAAAGTGACTTAGAGATCTTTAGACTTAGTTCTTAGGGTGAAGTGAGTTTTATAACAAGCTTAGGTCAAGCACAGTATAGGAGAATCCCTAGATTGTGAAGTTGACAAGACTGGGGTTTAAGACCACCAGTCTTTCAACTACTTATACAAAACAAGAGTCCTGAATATAGTAAAGTTCATCAATCAACAATGAGTGTGCAGTAGTGTGCAGTAATGTGCAGTAATGTGCAGTAAGTTGTGTCCATTGTATAAGTAATGTGACTTAGCCACAAGTGCAAAATGAACCAAAGGTAAACAAAGATAAACAGAGACAAAAATGAGATGAGTCCTTGCTAATTGTATAGTAACAGTCCTTAGCAAGTGGATGTGAATAAATAAAGAAATAAAATGAGAAAAGGATAAGTCTTTTTATAGTACTGGGAGCTATGCTCACACTTTAAGTATGTAAATACTTAAGTACTATAAAAAGAGGAAAGAAATGAGTCCTTACTATAAGTAGGAGCTAAGCTCACTGCTGTAGTTAATACTATGCTTATAGTAAGTAAAATATAAGAGAGAAAAAAGGAAAGAGAAAAAAGAAAAGAAACTGTTACAAGGTGCCAAAGCAAGTGCCTTGTAACAATAAGGTAATAATAATAAAAACCAACACCCTGCTCATATTCTGAGAGCTGCTAGGCACTCTGCAGGAAACCCATGATGACTATGAATTGGTGGTGATAGTCAGTGAAGTCACCTATGCTAAGAGCAGCCTATTGGATGGTCTTAGGGAAGATTTGCTATGACAATACCCCTGGTAACAAGGTGGTTGGTATGCACTTGATAAGCATAGTAAACATTCCTGATGATGATGAAGAGTGGGATCAATGAGATAGTGATGAGGATGATACCACCAATGACTAATTGAGGATCCAGAGTGACAAGTGTAGGATGTCTTAGCAATGCTTAGAGTGACTTAGAAATCTTAGACTTAGTTCTTAGAGAATGAAGCGAGATTGTAGCAAGCTTAGATCAAGCACAGTATAGGAGAATCCCTAGATTGTGAAGTTGACAAGACAGGGGTTTAAGATCACCAGGCTTGTCCCTACATATACAAATTTGAGTGTCCTAAAGATAGTACAAGTAATAAGGTTCACTGATCAATGATGATTGCACAGCAATCAATGGAGTCATGTGACCTGAGATGTGTCCATAGTAAGCTACAAGTAGGTTGCCACAAGTGCAAAATGAACAAAAGATAAACAAAGACTAAATAAAGACTGGATAAGATGAGTCCTTGCTAATTGTATAGTGATAGTCCTTAGCAAGTAAATGTTATAATAAACAAAGAAAAGATGAAGATGCTTTACAGTACTTGGAGCTGAGCTCACAGCTAAGTATGAAAATACTATAGTACTGTAAAGGTATACAGAGATAGAGTCTTTACTATAAGTTGGAGCTAAGCTCACAGCTGTAGTTGATCCTATGCTTATAGTAATATAAAGAAAAGACAAAAGAAAAAGAAAACCATTATGAGGTGCCTAAGCAAGTGCCTCATAACAGAAATATGAGGAGTTAGTTAAATCAAGCAATGTGATAGTGCAATGCAAATGGGTAACAATAGGGAAATATGATAAAGCATGACACTGAAGATACAACAATAAACACAGACACAGAAAAAATGCAATAAAACACAATGCAGATGCAACACAACACAACTATAAACACAATACAGACACAGCTAATGTGACCTACAAGGTGCATGTATTTTCTTGAAAAATGTAACACAAAGAGGGAAGAGCAGAAAGTGCTTTTTTGCCTTGAGACTCAGATGGGAGAGGAGGGGAAAATCTCAGGGGGGAATCTATTTATTTCTGGCAGGCAACAAGTCATATAATTACAAGCTTAGCTCCAAGACTAGAGCACAACAAAACCCAACAGAAATTTTACAAATGCAAGGTTAATCATAAAGACAAACTGGAATGAGATTTTGAGTCCAGAAATAGACACAACAGATACAGTATCATACTATAAAGGATGAGTGAAAAAGGAAAAGTGCTGATTACACCAAAATGTCAGGATTGTCAAGCCTACAGTGACACCTGTAGCATAAGACCATGGACTCCTAACTTATCCCTGCCTCTGATAGAGGACTTACTGGGAGCTGCCCTGGATCTAAGCCAAAGGATGAGGGGACTCAGCCATAGAAGAGGGGATGAAACCAGCTGTAACAAGCTGGGGTCTATCCATCTAGCTACCTAACTACTTATAGTACTGGAACATGTGCACAGACCAAGTGCAGTACATGAGGGCAAGTCTATCAGTAACTAGAGTGCAGCAGCTGTGGGTATACTGCTGACAGATGCACAGCATCTGTGGGAATCACCTCC
>QLPN01008484.1:0-15241 GCA_003314395.1 Albatrellus ellisii
GTCCGTTGAAATGACCAGATTCCCCCCCCCGCCCTCAATTTGACTTCATCTCCCATCCGAGTCAATAATCAAAAAGCAAATATCAACCTTCCCTCCATGTGTCTTATTATCGAGAAAAGTGCGTGTTCCCTGTAAGTCACGTCTATCATTGCGTTGCGTAGCATTCTCCATTGCATTGCACTGTGTTGCATTCTCCACTGCATCGCGTTTTGTTTCCACTACATTGGATTCTCTATCATGCTCTCTATTGTGTCATTTTGTATCCATCTTATTGCATCATATCATTGGTTTATTACCCAGGTCACGTTCCTCTAGTAGCTCTAGTCGAATCGCACTATTGCCCTTATCGCCCTTAACTACTAATACTCTCTACTTTGGTGTCTAGGGAACTTTACAGCTCGCACCCTCCAGCAATTGCTGTCAGGCCGCTATTATTTTCCTTATTTTTCTCTTCATTTTCATCTATTTTCTTATGTCTCTATCGTCATAGATCTTACAATCGCTCCTGATCTATTGAAGCAATTCTCACAGTCATGCATTCTTCCTCTTCGTCTTTATCAGCTGATGATGCGTATGTCGTCCGATTTCCGATCGACCCGTTCTATCTTTAGTTATAATTCTCTTTCTCACACTTACTGCGCATGCTCACCAATCCTTCTCACACCTGCTGCGGAGTATCACCAATCACTCCCACAGTTACTGCGGAGCTCAGTCAGTGATGACGCGTCCCCTCTATTATTAGGTATGACATCACTACTTTACTTTCTCATTCTCCGGCCCTATACTGTACTGCATGGTCCGTGCATGTTCTAGGGTACTATATATACATAAGACTCCTAGCGGTTTATTCTCCAGTTCTGATCATCTGGGATATCCACTAGGTACAGTACTCTTCTCTCTTTCTCTACTTACTATACGCTAATACATCTGGGATATCCGCTAGTCAAAGCGCGATCGTCCTTTTATTTTAGCCTTTCTTCAGTTGTTCAGCTTTGACGTAGCATCGGCCTCACAATTGCTGTGGTTGTGGTTACTTTCCCCTCTCAGCCCAGCACAGCACATATCAACGTCTAATGAGATAGTGTTGGCAGGGAGGAGTTGTTGATGATAATCTCCATAGAGATTTGAATCCATAGTGAAGGTACGTGCTTCCTAGAAGCACGTGTGGTGTGTTTGTTAGGAGGAGTGCGGAGTCTTGTCAAAGTGCTAAGAGCGGCCTATTGGACGGTCTTAGGGAAGGTCTATAATGTTACTCCTGGTAACCAGGGTTCGCATTTGAGCTTGATGAATGTAATAGAGATTCCTGATGACGATGAAGAGTGGGATTAACAATATAGTTATGAGGATAATTCCACCAATAACGATATGAGGATCCAGAGTGATGAGTGTAAGAGGTCTTAGCGATGTTTAGTGACTTTAGAGTTCTTAGACTTTAGTTTCTTTAGAGAGCGAAGCAAGATGATAGCTGTTACGAGGCACTTGCTTTGGCACCTCGTAACGTGTTTTCTTTTTCTTTTTTTTCTTTTTTTTTTTTTTTTTTGGTACTTAAGTATTTATATACTTGAGTGTGAGCATAGCTCCAAGTACTATACTAGACTTATCTTTTCCTTTTCATCTTTCTTTATTTATTATAACATTTACTTGCTAAGGACTATTACTATACAATTAGCAAGGACTATCTTTTTCTCGCTCTTATTTACCTTTGTTTATCTCTAGTTCGTTTCGCGCTTGTGGCTGAGCCACTTATATCATATGGACGCGTACTTACTGCACATTACTGCGCATTATCGTTTACTTACTGCGCAATACTGCACAACTTTACTATAGTTAGATCGCTAGTTTTGTATAAATAGTTGACAGACTGGCGGTCTTAAACCCCAGTCTTGTCAACTTCGCAATCTAGGGAATTTCCTTATACTGCGCTTGATCTAAGCTCATTAACAATCTTGCTTCATTCTCTAAGAACTACGTCTAAGAACTCTAAGTCACTAAACGTCGCTAAGACATCTTACACTTGTCACTCTGGATCCTCATATCATTATTGGTGGAATTATCTTCATCACTATCTCATTGATCCCTTTCTTCATCGTCATCAGGAACCTCTATTATGTTCATCAAGCTCACATCCAGACTTTGGTTACCAGGAGTAACATTTTAGACCTTCCCTAAGACTGTCCAATAGGCCGCTCTTAGCAATAGCGAGCTTAGATCAAGCACAGTGTAGGAGAATCCCTAGATTGCGAAGTTGACAAGACTGGGGTTTTAGACCACCAGTCTGTCAACTATTTATACAAACTGGAGATCTAAGTATAGTAAAGTTGCGCAGTATTTCGCAGTAAGTAAACAGTAGTGCGCAGTAATGTGCAGTAAGTATGCGTCCATGTGATGTAAGTGGCTCAGCCACAAGCGCAAAATGAACATGAGATAAACAAAGGTAAATAAATGTGAGAAAAGAGAGTCCTTGCTAATTGTATAGTGATAGTCCTTAGCAAGTAAATGTTATAATAAATAAAAGAAAGATAAAGGAAAAGATAAGTCTAATATAGTACCTGGAGCTAAGCTCACACTTAAGTATGTGAATACTTAAGTACTATAAAGAGAAAGGAAATATAAGTCCTTACTAAGTAAAGTGGAGCTAAGCTCACACTTGTAGTAATAATACTACACTTTACTAGTAAGTAAGATAAAGAAAAAAAGGAAAAAAGGAAAAGAAAACACGTTACAAGGTGCCAAAGCAAGTGCCTCGTAACAGGTTATGCCTTTCATGTTACTCCACCTCCACATGCTTGTGGAGTGGAAGTTTTGAGAAATCAGAAGAATGAAAGTAAAGAAAAAGGTATGCTGATAAGTGTGGTGGGCTTGAGATAGTAAAAACTTCAACCACAACCACCATGTTTGGAGGGATGTGAGTCATAAGATCCTCTAGACACCAAAGTTGTAATTGTTAGTAGTTTAGTGCAATTAATGCAATAATGTGGTGCAATGAGGCAATGAAAGGGGAATACAGCACAGACACATCATGATATTCATAACAATGACCACACAGTAGTAGACTCAACACAGTAATTGTTTGCACAGGTTATGGCAGGCAATGATAGCTAAGGGCAACATAAACAGCAAGTTTGTATAATCCCCACATAGGGAGAATGGGAGCAGCATAACTGCAGCAGCAAGAGTAATGTGGACAACAGTAGGTTGCCACAAGGTAAAGGTAGAGCTGCAAGGTTTTGTAAGATGGAGTGAGAATAAGATGCAGGGAGTGGAGTGTTGAGTTTTTCACTGTTCATTGCTGCTACAATTGCTACTCCTTCCTTTTCATTCGGCATTCACCTCTCACATTACCTTACACATATTTACACAATCTTGACACACCACTCCTTTCTCATAAATCACACACCACTCATACTCCGGATGACACATGTCCTACATACTTTTGGGCATCCTTGTACTGTGGTTTACATGCTCTGCCCTAACTCTATCTTTCTCCACTATATAAGATGTGCCACTACACTACTACTCCTCAGTCATCGTCTCACAGACACTGAGTGAGTACTCCACTCTTACATCTCATCTACTCTTATCTCACAAAGCCTTGCAGCTCTACTTCCTCACCTGTGGCAACCTACTGTTGTCCACATCACTTCTCACCACTGCAGTTATGCTGCCTCTACTTTTCCTATACAGGGAATACATGAACTTGCTGTTCTTGCTCTTAGTTGTCTGCCATAACCTGCATGAACATGGAGTACTCACTTGATATCTGTAAGATGATGACTGAGGAGTTTGTATCATATGTACTGTATCTTATATAGTGGTGGAGAATATGGTTAGGGTGGAGAAGTAATCCTGAAGTACAAGGATGCCTAAATATATGTAGGATGCACATTGTCTGGGGTATGTGGTGGAGTGGGAGTGAGGGTAGAACCCTGTGGGGTTGTGGAGAGAGAAGAGTGTGTCAAGTGTACATAAATATGTGTAAGAGCATGAATGCCAGATGAAAAGTGTGTTGGTTTTTTCATTACCTTATGATGCTGATCATACTGTTTACTTATTAAGTATACTTATCTCCATCTCATCTTATTGGTATTTCCTTTCTCTTTATGGTTTGAGTTCCTCTTAAACTCTATCTTGCTCTTACTATATCTTCTTTACTTTGTCTTTGTCTCACCTCAGCACTTCTGTATGTGCTGAGGTGAGTATCTCCTCTACTCTCTGAGTTCTCTTCTGACATACCTGCTCTATGCAGCTCTTCTGTGTACCCTCTACTCTCTGGTACACATCTTCTCTATCTTACAGATGTAGCAATCTTGCTCTCTCCTCTTGCTCTGATGTGCTCTCTCTAGCTCTTCTCACAATCACAATCTGTCTTGGGCTTAATGCCTGTCTGTTTTATATCATGGTCTTCTCTCAGTTTGCTGCCCTGCCCAGAATCTTAACAAAGTGATGTAGGTATGGTAGTAGCATGGTAACAACGTATGAATGTTCAATAGTAATAACACAATGCAATGCAATAGAGAATGCAATGCAATAATAGATGTGACCTATGAGGAACACACACTTTCTTGATAGTGAGACATGCAGAGGGAAGAGCAGAATGCACTTTTTTGCAAGTTGACTTGGACAATAGAGGGGAGATAAATTGTGGGCCAGGGGAAATCCATTTCTTTCTGACAGACGATGTGCCATCTAAATACAAGTCTAGTGTTGGAATATCCATGGTTTTCATTCAGCTCCACTCTATATGTCTTTATTATGTCTTCTAGCCCACATCTTATCTAACACACATACACACCCATGCATGTCTCTTACAACATGTTCTGATTACAAACTCTCCACACTCCACTTGAACCTTGTTCAACATGCACTACTTATATTCACTCCCCCACTTTCCACAACTCTCAGATGTATCTTAGCCTATGTCTAACCATGCTAACCCACTCTGGGGCCTCACCACTTACCACTATGCCCTCAATGCTGCTGATACCACCACCTTCTTCCTCTCCCTCATTAGCTCATATCTGTGCAAACATCTAGCTCCAAGACTGGAGCACAACAAAACAAAACAGAAAATTTACATTGTAGGGTTGATCATAGGGATATTTGCAATGAGGTGGAGTCTGGACATGGATGATTAAAGCATCATGCTATATGGATGAGTGAAATAGGAAAAGCACTGATTGCACCAAATGCTGACTTTGCAATGTGGAAAACTGGGCAGGGCAGTGTTATGAGGCACTTGCTTTGGCACCTTGTAATGGTTTTTCTTTTCTTTCTTTTTTCTTCCTTTTCTTTTCTTATATCTTACTTACTAGTAAAGCATAGTATTATTACTACAAGTGTGAGCTTAGCTCCACTTTACTTAGTAAGGACTCATCTTTCTCTTCTCTTTTATAGTACTTAAGTATTTACATACTTGAGTGTGAGCTTAGCTCCAAGTACTATATTAGACTTATCTTTTTCTCTTTTATCTTTCTTTATTTATTATAACATTTACTTGCTAAGGACTATTACTATACAATTAGCAGGGGCTCTTTTTTCTCACTCTTATTTATCTTTGTTTATCTCATGTTCATTTTGCACTTGTGGCTGAGCCACACTACTTATACAACAGACACAACTTACTGTGCATTACTGTGCAACCTTACTATACTTAGGACTCTGTTTTTGTATAAATAGTTGAAAGACTGGTGGTCTTAAACCCCAGTCTTGTCAACTTCACAATCTAGGGATGCTCCTACACTGTGCTTGACCTAAGCTTGCTACAAAACTTGCTTCACTCTCTAAGAACTAAGTCTAAGATCTCTGAGTCACATTAAGCATTGCTAAGACATCCTAAACTCATCATCCTGGATCCTTGTATAGTCATTGGCAGAATCATCCTCATCACTATCTCATTGATCCCACTCTTCATTGTCATTGGAATCTCTATTATGCTAATCAAGTGTGTATTCATCACCTTGTTACCAGGGGTATCATTACAGACCTTCCCTAAGATCATCCAATAGGCTGCTCTTAGCACTTTGACAAGACTCCGCACTCCTAACAACCAACTGTGCTTCTCAGAAGCACACAGCTCCACAATGGCTTCTAATCTCCACAGAGATTATCATTGACAACTCCTTCCTGCCAATGCCATCTCATTAGAAGTGACTGATTGCCAGTGGCCTGATTACCTCCAATATGACAGCACCAATAAACTCTTTTACATCAATAACCAACTTGTTTACTTCACCTGTACCAACCAGGAACCCCAGACAGCTTACCATAACAGGAATCCAATTGTTACTGATACACTACTTCTATTGGCAAATATCCACTGGGAAATCTTGCTAGATACTGACATCTGTCAACAACATAGACAACTTCTTGGAAACCATGTCCCCATCCCACTCCAACAATATACAAACAAGGAAGACAAATATACATTCTACAATAAACACAACCAGTGGATCTATGAAGCCTTTGATGACCCAGACGAAAACAAAGTTATCATTTGCTGGGATTCCACATGCCCATTGGACTATGATTACATCAAAGTATATCCTGAATGAGTATCTTCACTACCCATGATCCCCAAATACCGA
The DNA here is from genome assembly GCA_003314395.1 of Albatrellus ellisii. Lineage (NCBI taxonomy): Eukaryota > Fungi > Basidiomycota > Agaricomycetes > Russulales > Albatrellaceae > Albatrellus > Albatrellus ellisii. The sequence goes on from QLPN01008484.1 coordinate 6,585, forward strand.
CAGAGCCTTATTCCAAGATCAAGGCCTGGATCTCATGCAAGAACTCTCCCAGGGCCCCCAGAACCACAAACCCCCACCAACATTTCAGAACAACTTCCTCAAGTGGAAATGTTCTTTACTCCTCAAGCAACAACTTCAGGAGATGAAACCATTACCTTGTCCACCCCTTTCATTCAATCAAGACTCACCTCCAGAATTACAACTTCAGACCCAATTGATCTGATGCCAACAACAAATCACCCAAACCCAAAGAGAATTCAACAACCTATATCAAGAATGGCTCACATGTCATCCAAAGAATCCCAACTTAATAAACCATCTGAGTTTTCTGGAACTGAATCCACTGCCAAAGACTTTATCTGAAAGGTTAAACTCCATTTCTTTACCAAAACTTTCAAAGATGATACAGATAAAATTGCCTTTGCACTATCTTTCTGTAAAGAAGGAACAGTTGCTGGAACCTGGGCCAGACAAATCATCAATCAGCTCACTGTGCCCTCTTCAATGCTTACATGGAAGCAATTTGAGGACCAATTTGAAAAGAAGTTCTACCCAACTAATGAAAGGGAGTTATCATGCAACAACCTGGATAGGTTAGTCCAGGGAAGAGGTGTTGAAATCACTGTATGTATCACCACACTTTCATTCAGCTTCTACCTACATCACATATTATGCACACAATGTACAACACTTCTTACACCTCCTTCTACTCCTTGGACTTCTTACAAGCCCAAGCACTACCCACTCCACTCACTTCTCCGGGATGATGCATGTCCCTCCCACTATGGTAACTGCTGTATTCTACCTTACACTCTCTGCTACAACTTTACCACCAAGTACTATATAAGATGGAACCCTACTACACATATTCCTCGGATGTCTTACATGTTGTCTGAGTGAGTACTCCTCCACCTCCATCTTATTCACCTTCTCATTCACTTCACCTGCAGCCTCTACCACTACTGCATCATGGCACCTACTGTGCCCATGACATCTTTCATCACCACTGCAGGCTTGTCATCTGTTCCTTCCCCACTTGGGGACATGCTGCTTTATGTCACATCAATCATGTTATTGTTCACTGCCTGCCCAAGCCTGTGCTCACAAGAGGCACCACTCCTGAATATGTCACTGTATTCAATTCTATCACTGACACCATGGGTTATAATGACATAACCAACATCGAGAAATTCAAGCATGGTCTTAGGAAAGACATCAAGGATACCATCATGACGACCAGGGACACATTACTGACAACCTTACAAGAATGGAAAAATCTCACCATAAGGCTCAACCAGAACAGGTCCAATAACAACTTCCAGAACAGTATTTGATCAGGACAAGGTGGATGATTCCTATACCCTGATGATTTACTCGAAGGGAATACTGAATCCCAATCCTGGAAATTAAACCCTCGCTCTATTTGCACTATAGAAGACTTCTCTCCCCTGGAAATGTTCCAAAGAGAAGTATTTACATGTGCTGGGTTTACCAGAAATGGAAGATTATCAGATGAAGAATGTGACAAAAGGAAATGAGAAGGAGCTTGTTTCAGATGTGGTATCAAAGGATATTTCAGCAGAGAATGCAAGGTCAAATGTGACCAAAGTTACAGAACACCCAAACCCACTTATACAATAAGGGGAACTCAAATATGCAATGAAGAAGAAGACCCCATGATAACCATTTCCCATGCCCTCATGAAATTATCTGACAAAGATAAAGCAGAAATGCAAGATCTCTTCAAAATCACTCAGAATTTTTAAAGGCTCCTAAGTCAGTGATGGACAAAGGAGTAACTGATTATAAATTGGACATTGTGAGCAGGAACTCGAATTCAGACAATGAACTGTATATATTGTTCTTGAAATACAATGGTTCTCCATCCATTCACATTCCTGTCAAAATCTCCATAAGAAATCAGAAAGTTGCCACCAAAGCTTTAATTGATAGCGGTGCAAACTGGAATCTTAATCCATCAAGATTTTGTATGAATGCATCATCTACCAACCCAGAAACTTGAACATCACATACCCATAAAGAATATAGATGGAACAAAGAACTTTGGTGGAGATATCACACATACCTGTCATATCACCCTTGAAATCAAGAAAGCAAACACCAAACCCCATATAGAAACAAATTGATTCTATATCACCGATTTAGGAAAAGAAGACGTCATCTTAGGAACGGACTGGTTATGACAACACAATCCCAACATAGACTGGACCAAGGATACAGTATCGTTCTCATGCTGTCCATCAGAATGTCGACAAAACCACGTCACCACTCAGTCATTTTCCGAAGAAGATCAAATCAACTTAGAAGACCAATGGATGGTCGACAGTTTAGATCTTTTTCACACCACCTTATCCACACAAATAGCCATGAATAACCAACGTGATGGAAAGGGAATGGAACTAGTCCCAATCCATTATCACGATCTAGGGAAAGTCTTTAATGAAGAAGCTTCTACCTGCCTACCTAAGTGACGATCATGGGACCATGCCATAGACCTAAAACCCAGAGTAGAGCCATATGCTGGAAAAGCATTGATATGTGCTGGGCTGGGCTGAGAGGGGAAAGTAACCACAACCACAGCAATTGCTGGAGGGTGCGAGCCATAAAGTTCCCTAGACACCAAAGTAGAGAGTATTAGTAGTTAAGGGCGATAAGGGTGATAGTGCAATTTGACTAGAGCTACTAGAGGAACGCGACTTGGGTAATAAACCAATGATATGACATGATAAGACAGATACAAAATGATGCAATAGAGAGCACGATAGAGAATCCAATGTAGTGGAAACAAAACGCAATGCAGTGGAGAATGCAACACAGCGCAACACAATGGAGAATGCAATGGAGAACGCAATGGAGAATGCAATGGAGAACACTACACAACGCAATGATAGACGTGACTTACAGGGAATGTGCACTTTTCTTGATAATAAGACACACAGAGGGAAGGTTGATATTTGCTTTTTGATTATTGACTCAGATGGGAGAAGAAGTCAAATTGAGGGCGGGGGGAATCTGGTCATTTCAACAGACGATGTGCTATCTAAATACAAGCCTAGCTCCAAGACTGGAGCACAACAAAACACAACAGAAAATTTACAGTGTAGGGTCGATAATAGGGATATTTGAAATGAAGTGGAGTCTGTATGTGAGCGAATAAAGTATCATACTATAGTGGATGAGCAAAAGAGGAATAGCACTGATTGCACCAAATGCTGACTTCATGACTTGTACCTCCATGGTTACTTTGGTGGGTCTAGACCATGCCTTGGCCTATTTGTCCTATCCCTCGTTGGCCAACCCGGTATTGTTTTCCGACACCTGCGTGAATGTGTGATTATAGTGACTGTGGATGATTTTCGTGTGCAGCGCGTTAATGTTGCTGTGTTCGCCTGATGTTGCTGATGGTCGTTTTCTGGCGTTACGTGCACGTGATGCTCATCAGTGTACCCCATCAATAACAAACAACAAGAAGCCCTTCATACATTCATCTCTGAAAACAGCAAAAAGGGATATATTCACCCATCAAACTCTCCATGGGCAGCTCCATTTTTCTTCATAGGAAAAAAGGATGGCAAATTACGTCCCTGTCAAGATTATCAGAGATTAAACAAAAGAATTATCGCTAACAAATATCCCCTACCCCTTATCCCAGAACTCATCGATAAGCTCAAAGGCGCTATGATGTTTACCAAACTCGATCTCAGATGGGGCTACAACAACATACACATCAAAGATGGAGATGAACATAAAGCCGCGTTCATAGCTGATGGAAAATTATGGGAACCTACAGTAATGTTCTTTGGACTCCAAAACTCCCCGGCTACATTTCAATCAATGATGAATACCCTCTTCGATGACCTTGTCACTGCCGGACATGTCGTCATTTACATGGACGATATCCTCATCTTTTCAAATGATCTATTGGAACATCGAAGATTAGTCTGCCAAGTCCTCCAACGTCTTATCAATGAAGATCTGTTTTTGAAACCAGAAAAATGCTTCTTTGAGAAAAAATCAATCAAATACCTTGGAATGATCATTTCCCATGATCAAGTCCACATGGATCCTGCAAAGTTATTGGCAATTACCGACTGGCCTATCCCAAAAAAGGTCAAAGACATCCAATCGTTTTTAGGATTTTGTTACGAGGCACTTGCTTTGGCACCTCGTAATGTGTTTCTTTTTTTCTTTTTCTTTTTTCTGTTACTTACTATAGTAAAATGTAGTATTATTACTACAAGTGTGAGCTTAGCTCCACTTTACTTAGTAAGGACTCTCTTTTCTATTTTCTCTTTTATAGTATTTAAGTATTCACATACTTAAGTGTGAGCATAGCTCCAGATACTATATTAGACTTATCATTTTCTCTTTTATCTTTCTTTTATTTATTATAACATTTACTTGCTAAGGACTATTACTATACAATTAGCAAGGACTCTCCTTTCTCGTCTTTATTTACCTTTGTTTATCTCATGTTCATTTCACACTTGTGGCTGAGCCACTTATATCACATGGACGCGTACTTACTGCACATTACTGTGCATTATTGTTTACTTACTGCGCAATACTGCGCAACTTTACTATAGTTAGATCGCCAGTTTTGTATAAATAGTTGACAGACTGGCAGTCTTAAGCCCCAGTCTTGTCAACTTCGCAATCTAGGGAACCTTCCTTATACTGCACTTGATCTAAGCTCATTAACCACTCGCTTCACTCTCTCAGAATGAAGTCTAAGAACTCTAAAGGTCACTAAGACATCTTACACTCGTCAATCTGGATCTTCATATCGTTATTGGTGGAATCATCCTCATAACCATATCATTAATCCCATTCTTCATCATCATCAGGAACCTCTATTACGTCCATCAAGCCAATATCCAAACTGTGGTTACCAGGAGTAACATTTTAGACCTTCCCTAAGACCGTCCAATAGGCTGTTCTTAGCATACTGCACTTTACTGCGCAATTGTACTATAGTTAGATTGCTAGTTTGTATAAATAGTTGACAAACTGGCGGTCTTAAACCCCAGTCTTGTCAACTTCGCAATCTAGGGAATTCTCCTTACACTGCACTTGATCTAAGCTCGTTAACAACCCGCTTCACTCTCTAAACTAAGTCTAAGAACTCTAAAAGTCACTAAACATTGCTAAGACATCTTACACTTATCACACTGGACCCTCGCATCATCATTGGTGGTATCATCCTCATTTTGATATCATTAATCCCCTTCTCTATCGTCATTAGGAAACTCTATTATGTGCATCAAATGCGCATTACTACTCTAGTTACCAGGAGTAACAGTATAAACCTTCCCTAAGACCATCCAATAGGCCGCTCTTAGCAGGAACGTAATTACATCATTTACGACAAAGAACTCCTTGCCATCATTCGTGCCTTGGAAATGTGGTGCCATTACCTTCAAGGTAGCCCTCACCCTGTTGAAATTTGGTCCGATCACAAGAACCTTGAATACTTTTCCACAGCCAAACAACTTAACCAACATCAAGCTCGTTGGAGCTTATTCCTCTCCCATTTTAACTTTTTGATTTCCCACTGCCCGGGAACCCTCAATAAAGCCGATTGTCTGACCAGGAGGCCAGATCATGAGGAGGGGGTAATTTTGGACAATTCCGACATCACAGTACTAAATCCGAAAATATTTTGAATAAACGCTACAGGAAGACACCTGACACCCACTCTGTTACGAGGCACTTGCTTTGGCACCTCATAACACGTTTCTTTTTGTTCTTTTTTCTTTTTATCTTACTTACTAGTAAAGTGTAGTATTATTACTACAAGTGTGAGCTTAGCTCCACTTTACCTAGTAAGGACTCTCTTTTCTTTTATCTTTTTATAGTACTTAAGTATTTACATACTTAAGTGTGAGCTTAGCTCCAAGTACTATATTAAGACTTATCTTTTTCTCTTTATCTTTCTTTATTTATTATAACATTTACTTGCTAAGGACTATTACTATACAATTAGCAAGGACTCTCTTTTCTTGTCTTTATTTACATCTGTTTATCTCTAGTTCATTTCGCACTTGTGGCTGAGCCACTTATATCACATGGATGCGTACTTACTGCGCAATACTGCGCAACTTTACTATACTTAGATCGTCAGTTTTGTATAAATAGTTGACAAACTGGCAGTCTTAAACCCCAGTCTTGTCAACTTCGCAATCTAGGGAATTCTCCTTACACTGCACTTGATCTAAGCTCGTTAACAACCCGCTTCACTCTCTAAACTAAGTCTAAGAACTCTAAAAGTCACTAAACATTGCTAAGACATCTTACACTTATCACCCTGGACCCTCGCATCATCATTGGTGGTATCATCCTCATCTCGATATCATTAATTCCCTTCTCTATCGTCTTTAGGAAACTCTATTATGTGCATCAAACACACGTTTCTACTCTAGTTACCAGGAGTAACAGTATAGACCTTCCCTAAGACCGTCCAATAGGCCACTCTTAGCATGAACCTTGGCAACATGTCACCACTGATTTTGTAACCGACCTTCCAGAAATAAATGGATATGATTCAATCAACGTCATTGTCGACAAATTCTTGAAGGCTATCATTATCACACCATGCAAAAAGACCATCACCGCCTCTGAAATGGCGCAACTATTCTTAGATCATGCATGGAAACATTTCAGCCTTCCAGACAAAATCATCTCCGACCGAGGACCCCAATTTGCTTCTAAAGTCACTCAAGAAATCTGGAAAGCATTAGGAATTACATCAGCAATGTCCACCACCTATCACCCACAAACCGACAGAGAAACGGAGTGTGTTAATCAAGAAATAGAACAATATCTCCAAGCTTTAGGAAATCAATCACCAACCAATTGGCTTGATTTACTTCCTTTTGCCGAATTCTCTCACAATAACCGCGTCCACTCCACCACCCAAAAATCACCATTCGAAATCCTTATGGGATACAAACCCAGATTCACCATTAAACCAATCGCCACCCATGCCCCAGAAGCACAAAACCAACTTCAACATATACAAAACATCAGAGATGAAGTAATAGCAAGTCAAAAACTTACTGATCACATTACCAAAGACTCCCACGACAGACACGAAACTACTTTTGTCACATACAAAGAAGGTGACCAAGTTTGGTTAGATGGAAAGAACCTCAAACTCTGATATCTGAAAATGAAACTAGCCCCAAAACAGTTTGGACCATTTCTTATCAAAGAAGTCCTCAGACCTGTCAATTACTGGCTCAAGTTACCACTGAAATGGAAGATCCATCCCATGTTTCATATCACACTTCTCACACCATTCAAGGAAACACCCAAACATGGCCCCAATTACACGAAACCACCCCTGGACATAATCAAAGGCGAAACAGAGTTTGAAGTGGAAACAATCATCGGCTCCAGAGTACAGAACAATGGAAGGCTCCAATATCACATCAAATGGAAGGGATACCCAGAATCGGACAACACGTGGGAACCACAGGGGAATCTGAAGAATGCACAATGGGAAATAGATGACTTCCACAAACGAAGGCCAAGTGCACCTAGACCTCTGCATAGCCTGGGAATAGATCTATTCACCTTCTGAAATCACCTGACCACCCCCTTCACCCATACTTAAGGAATTTGCTCTGCATCCAAACCACCCATCTCCCAACAATGCACTCCCTCCCTCCCTCATCAGCGCCCTCCTCCCCTCTCTCCTCCTTTTCCCTCCTCGCCTCCCCCTGCTTCTGTGCCTCCCCCCTCCCCTACACCAAGGAGGATGCCTCTGCTGCCACCATCTTGGTGGCCCTTGCCCTCTCTGACCATGCCACCCTGCCTCCACCCCCACCCAGCCCCCTCTCCCTGGCCATGGGACTCCCTGAACCCCGCCCTATCCCTGGGGTTCCTACCCCTCGTTGGCCCTGCCCCTCCACCCCCTACTATCCCCCGGTGACCTCCTTGCCCTATAAGCCAGAGTTATCTCCAGTTTTGCCCCTGTCGCCTTGCCCACTCCTGCCAAGCCTGCCCCCAGTGGCCTCTCTTGAGGACCACATCACCGATGCCCCAGCCTCCCTCCCAGGCCTCATCACCGCCCCCACCACCCCAGCTGGCACCTGGGGCTGCCCCTCCCTGGGCTGGTGGCCCACCACCCACCACCACGTCGAGGCCTGGTCCTTGGTCTCCTCCACTCCTGCCCCAGCCCCAATCAGAGGGGCCTGTTTCAAGTGTGGCCAACACAGCCACCACTGGGCTCAATGCCCCAACCCACGCCGCCACCACCAAACCCCCTATGCCCACCCCCACCCACACCCCACCCATCACACCACCCCCACCCCCATCGACTGCTCTGACCCCACATACTACATGTGGTGTGCCGAGAGCTGCTTCCTCGAGGAGCGCCACCAGTTGGCCCAGGAAGAGCTGGCCCAGGCCTGGGAAGAGGCCTATTACTGGGCCCAGCGGACCGCCGGCTTCCCCCACCTCACCCCTCAATGCCCCTGGTTCTTCAATGGGGGCATGCCCAACAGTTTCATCCCAGCATGGGACACCCTCCCCTTCCTGGCCTATGAGGAGTAAGCAGAGGGCAGAGGGTGATGGGTCAGGGGACCCCATCAAGCATCGCAGGCAATGCATCGCATGAAGAGGGGGTGATA
>QLPN01008489.1:0-33721 GCA_003314395.1 Albatrellus ellisii
GTTGACAATGTTTTTGCCACTCCCTGTGGTTCACTGTCCATTTCTGCCATTCTTTCCCACGCCGTGACACATGACCCCCTAACACTGAAACAAGCTCTCCAGAGTGCAGACTCTGATGCATGGCGCACAGCCTGCAAAGAAGAACTCTCTTCTCTTGCAGACCTACACACCTGGGACCTTGTTGACCTTCCAAAAGGTCACAACATTGTTGGCAACAAGTGGGTTTTTAAACATAAGGCAGATGGCAGATACAAGGCATGCCTTGTGGCAAAAGGATTCACTCAAGTACACAGAGTGGACTATAATGAAACCTTTTCTCCCGTTGCACATTTTGAATCTTTATGTACCCTCCTTGCCATAGCCGCACTAGAAGACTGGGAAATCCACTCTATGGATGTCAAATCCGCGTTCCTAAATGGAGACCTAGACAAAGAGATCTACATGGAGCAACCACAGGGGTTTGTCACTCCAGGTGCTGAAACCAAGGTCTGCCGTCTCTCCAAAGCTATCTATGGTCTAAAGCAAGCATCACAGCAATGGCATCACAAGATGCACCACTCTCTCCTTGGGCTCTCCTTCACCTGCACCTATTCCAACTCTGGAATATACATCTCCACTTCCTCTTCCAAACCACTGATCATTGTGCTTTATGTTGACAACATCACCATCATGGGGGGCTCATTGGCAGAAGTCGAGGAATGCAAAGCGCAACTACAAGCGCTCTTCCAGATGATGGATTTAGGTGAGATCAAGTCCTATCTTGGTCTACATATCACTAGGGACCGAGACAACCATGTGCTCCAAATCGATCAGGAAGCATATGTCCTTGACCTTCTTGATAGGTTTCACCTTGTTGATTGCAACCCAACTACCACTCCACTTCCTCCAGGCTCCTCTCTGGTCAAAGCAGGAGACGATTATATCGCTGCAGTCTCTCTTCGCCTAGAATACCAACAGCTCATTGGTTCACTCCTGTATGCTGCTATCGTCTCCTGCCCCAACATTGCCTTCGCCATTATGAAGTTATCCCAATTTCTCACAAATCCCCTTCCGTCTCACCTCACTCTAGCTCACCACATCTTGCGTTATCTCAAAGGAACGCTTCATCATCGCTTACGCTACAATGGAAACGACGGTGCAGGTATCGTGGGATATTCCGACTCAGACTGGGCAGGCGATCATGATGACCGCAAATTGATCAGAGCGTACATGTTCTTGTTAGCAGGAGGTGCCATCGCTTGGTCCTCCAGGAAACAGCATATGGTATCTCTATCATCCACAGAAGTGGAGTACATGTCGCTCTCACAAGCAGCAGCTCAAGGGATGTGGCTGCGGTCGCTGCTTCATGAAGTTGGCTTTACCTTTCCCTCTTCACTCACCCTTTATGGAGATAATAAGGGGTCCATCGACATCGCCAACAACCCTGTTGTAATGCGTGGAACCAAACACATCGACATTCATCATCACTACATATGAGACTGCATTTCTTCTGGGTCTATTTCCATTCATCGTCTTCCATCCTCTTCCATCATTGCTGATATGCTTACAAAAGCCCTTTCCTTTCCTTCCTTTTCCGCTCATAGGTCTCATCTTGGTCTAGTTGAGTGTGTTTCCAGTAAGGGGGGGTGTTGACGTCTGTACTGCTTAGTAACATCCTACTTCCTTTTTCATCTATCTACTGTACAAACACACTCCAATATGGACATACGTAGATACACACGTCTCTCCTCTTCACATGTCTGGTCCGTGCGCTACTGGACTTACTATAATTAGCTAGTAGCGTCGTAGTAGAAGAATAAGAACTATTCCAGTTCCCTTTTTGCACATGGCCTGTGCTCAACACAGCAATCAACAAGATCATGTGACCTGACCTGGGATGCATCCATAGTAAGCTAGGTAAAGTAGCCACAAGTGCAATAAGAACAAGAGATAAACAAAGGTAAATGAAAGACAAGATAGGATGAGTCCTTGCTAATTGTAAAGTGGTAGTCCTTAGCAAGTAAATGTTATAATAAATAAATGAAGAAAGGAGAAAAGATAAAAGACACTTTACAGTACTTGGAGCTAAGCTCACAGCTAAGTATAAGAATACTATAGTACTATAAAGGTGATGAAATAGAGTCCTTACTATAAGTTGGAGCTAAGTTCACAGCTGTAGTTAATACTATGCTTATAGTAAGTAAGATAAGAAAAAAGAAAAGAAAAAGAAAACTGTTACAAAGGTGCCTAAGCAAGTGCCTCATAACAGTAAGTGGCTTGATGAGTAATTGTAGGTAGGTCATAGATTAGACCAAGATCTGAGATAAGATAGTGAAAGATATAGATAAGATCAGATCAGTAGATCCTGTGATATAGCTAGATCTTGAATGATATGCACATTAAAGATACAAGAAAAATAGTAAAAATGAAAGGAAAAATAGTATGACCCATTCTGGGACATCATCTTCACATTGACCATAAACTATCTCTCAAATTCAGTCAGGTTATTGTCAAACTTTTCTCACATTTAGTACCATACTGTGTCACACTATCAGCCACTACTGAGCACATGGTCTGTGTGCTGTCACTATACATACATATTCTGCAGTCTTACATTTTGTTGAGCTCCCAGAAAGGTGGTGCTCACAACTGTGGGCATATGTGAGATGAGGTGAAGGACTAGTGAGGTGGGATTGAAGATGAGGGAGTGAACAACCAGTAAACTTGTGCTCTGAGTCACATAAGTGAGAGAAAGAGAGAGCATCAGAAAGGGTTATGTTATCTAATCAGGATATAAGATGACTAGTTATATACAGATCAGTAATGTGCACAGACCATGTAATGAGTGGTGGCTGAAAGTGTGACACAGTATAGTACAAGTGGGAAATGATAGTGAAGTGTGAGAAAGTTCAACACATCACTATTGTTCTCTCACCCATTGTCTCTCACTGTTATTGTTTCTTTCCTTATTGTATCCTATTCTTGTCACTCTTTTTGTTCTTTCCTTGTCATTGTACTCAAGTTTATTGTTCTCTCCTCTATATAGAATTTCCTACATACTCTCTCTCACTTCAATTTTTTTCTCTATGGCTGAAGTGAGTATTACTTTACCTCTCCTATCCTTCCCTTCTGATCACTCAACTTTCTTCAGTATACTGTGCACTCCCTCACACCTATCATGTATCTTCTGCACCCCTTATGCTTTCAGCCTCAGCTCATAACATGAAGTTCATCTGCTGGCCCTCCATGTTCCTCATGCTCTCAGTCTTCCTGAACACCAGGTTACTGGTTGTCAGGTGTTACCTTTGCAGGTCACAGGCACAGTCTGCTGCCCTCCTTGTCCTTATCAATATCCCCACAGTTGTGGTGATGTCAGTTATTCTCCTTATGAACTTCAACAATTACAAGGTATTCAGCATGTGATTGTGCCATTCAGCATGTCTCAGATGTGTATATACCTACAAACATTCAGATATCCTCTCTCAGTCATTTCTGCTATCAACTGAGACTTCCACTATAGATTTCTAAATAGTTGGCAGACAGGGCACAGAACAGCAAAATACAGAAAAGGTCCTTGAGTGTGACTTGACAAGGTATCAGATGTATCAGAAAGAGATGCAAGATGGCTCCAAACACTGCCTCCCAAGTAGACTACAATTGGAGTCAGTAGACACTCTCTTTCTTTCAAGCAAAACAAGGAGAAGTATGGCATCAGAATATGTGAAGAAGGCTGGCTTGAAATCTAGACCACAAAGTCACCCCCATTATAAGATTGCACCAAGCACATTTTTCACAGCATCCATTACCCAATATCAACATGAAAAATCTTCCTCTCCACTGTGATGATATCCTCAAGCATGGACTGTGTCCAACACTCATTGACACAGCTTTTGAGGCACCAATAGATTGGTCTATGAATCACAATACTGATCCTTCTCCAGCCTCATGAGAGCTTACTAGACATCTAAGCAATAAAAATGTCCTGGGAATTGACATGGCCCTCCCCAAAATCCCTCAGTGGCCTTCCCAACACTGACTTGGATCATCTAGGCAAGATGATACCCACCTACATCTGTGGCCCATCCTACAATGCAATGGACCCATACCATCTCTGGGACTTGGACACCAAGATCAGCAATACTAGTAGGGCTGTAATCAACAAGCAGCTTTTCAAGTGGGTGCAGTAGAAAGAGCAGCATCACTGGTGATGACATGTGTTATGGACTAGTGTAGCAGGGTGGCTGGCTATGAGTGTACTAGATCAGATGAGAGACTCAGAGCATAGCACATGTACTGAGAACACAACAAGAGAATCAGATGAGCAGAAACTGGATGCCAGGGAGTACAGGAGACTAAGCTGAGATCCTGTATAGTACTGACCCCTCTTTATGTATTGCACAACCTTGAGTACTAGAATATTCTATCAGGGTAAATATAGTACATGACTGTGGAAAGGAATGTTCCAGGGTTACTGTGCAGGGATTGGTAATTGAAGAAGATGCTGTGGTGCAGTATACTGGTAAATGTAAGCAAGGAAAAGAAAATTGTAACATAACCCCCTATCTACCATGTAGCATCCACAATACACCTAGTCATGTGCATGCCCTTCATTGACTTCATAGTCATAATACTCTGGCACAGAGACCCAACTGTTGATAAACTCTGCAGGACAAGACAACATAGAAATGAGTGGATATGGGGATGTCATTGAGGTTGAGGGGTGGCACATTGTTGAGGACAATCAACCTTTTATGACCTGTACACTTGCAAATCCAGCATCAACAATATGATGGGTGAGATTGGTGAGTGGATGGGGGATGCTAGGTGCAACTGGTGTTAGTACATGAAGCCATATATAGAAGTGTTCATCAGTATGCATCAGCATTGACTAGTCCATTAGCAATTTGGTGGGACTCATGACATCTCTGAGCACAAACTTGCTGCAGATGGAAGTTGAGGGAATCAAGCTGTGTGACACAATAATGCCAATCCATGTATCATCTGATGTCATTTCAGACTCCTCTATCTCTGATGAATATTGCAGCAGTTTTGGCATCAAGTCATGAATGAGGATTATTGATGACACAACTGAACTTCAGAGTGATCTCATAGTCTGTGCAGAGACAACAACCTAAAAAAGGCTGTGCATGTGGGAGAGTATCAGGGTAATGGAGAGATGAAGGGGTGTGATGGAGACAACCAAGTGTATCTGGTATATATATGTAGTGGGGAGATCTGCAAATGATTGAATACCAAAAATGATAGGGGAAATGAGTCTGAATGGACAAGGATCAGATTCATATTCAGATTCTAATGCAGGAATAGAGGGATGAGGAGATAGGGCAGTAGAATCATCAGATGTGGGAAAATGGGAAGGGGATGGAGTGTGATATTCAGGGGATATAGTATGATAAGAAAGAGGGGGAGACATAACATAAGTTCCCAAATTGATATCCATGTCTTCTTCCTTTACCAATAAAGGAAGTTAAACAGAGGGACCTCTTTCACTACATAATAGGGGTGTGGGTGGTTCTGCAAGGGTGTTGAGGATAGCTTGATATCTTTTCTTCTGAATGTCTTCTTTTCACTCTTCTTCCTGCATAGATGCTCATGTAGGTTGGTGATCAGGAGAAGGAGGTAAAGGAATATGGGTAGGATTGATAGAGTTGTAGAGATGTTGCTGAGTTCATACTCATTCCAAATGTTCCAAGGTGCAGAATACAGTGATGCATTGTGCTGCTAGCAAAAGTCCTCTGAAATGCATGACAGTTCCTTGATGGTCAGGAAGTATTCCTTGTTCCAGTGCTGTGAAAGTAGCAAGGGTTCACACATTTGGGAGTTCTATAAACATGCTGCAAAAGTCATTGATGCATCTAACAGAGAAAGGGTCTTGGGATGGTGGGTGAGACATGATGGTGATGATTAGATGAAGAAAATAGGGATGAATTCACCCCCCCTTTTAAGGAGAGCCAGGACCCATGGGGTGATGAGGGAGACAAATCATAAGGGGACAAGGTGTGGAGGGAAAGCAGTGATGGAAGGTGGAGATAAGGAGTGGGGCATTGGACATATGAGAGGCAGGGATCCATTTGTCATTGGAAGATGGGAAGTGTTTCCAATGCATGAGGTATTGGAGGCAATTGCAATGGAAGCACAAGTTAAGAATAGATTCAATCTCATGCTGGAGTTCACCAGCAATAAGGTCAGGGGGTGGTGGAGAAGGTTCAAAACCATAAGAAGCAGTGGAGTGATAAGGAGAAAGGAGAGAACCATGAAACACAGGGTGGATACATTTCCAAGTAGAAGATGGAGACAATAAGAAGAGTTGTTAATAACTGAGATAATAGAAAAGGGGCCATAGTGGCAGGGGGTGAGTTTGTGAGATGGATGAGATGTGGATAGGTTAGTAGCATCTAACCAAACTTTGTCACCAGATTGATATGGAGAGATAGATGAAGTAAAAGGAGTATGCATGAGTGTGGCATTGATATCTTGCCATAACTATAACAGGGCAGTGATGTGATCAGAAACAGATGGAATAGAAACAGGAGAAGGGACAGGAGGTCCACTAGAGGGGTGATATCCCATAAGAGAGAAGAATGGGGTTTGTAGTGTATGAGAGTGACAGTGGGAGTTGTGAGTGAATTCAGCAATTGGTAGATAAGAGGACCAATCATCTTGGCATGTGTTATGGAAGGCACAAAGGTATTGTTCCAGTTCTTGATTATACTGTTCAGTTTGACCATGCATTTGGGGATGATAGGCAGTAGATAAACTCTGGGAAATATGAAGGGTATGAGTGAGAGCATGAGTAGATTTAGAAGCAAATTGTGGTCTGTGGTCAGAAATAATCCTTTTTGGTAAACCAAAACATTTCCATACTTATTCTGCATACAGAATAGCTGTTTTTTCCATGGTAATGGAGCTAGAACAAGGGGATAAAACCACAGTTTTAGTAACACTGTGATCAACAAATGCTGCAATAGCATCATAACCATTGGAAATGGGTAAGGCTACAATAAAATCCATAGTAACTGTAGAGAAGGGGTGAGCATTTGGAATTGGATTGATCAATCATGGTGGAATATGAGGGCAATGAGTCAGGTCTTCTGTTGACTGACTGGTAGGGCATCCTGAAACATAATCAAATACAAACTTACACATCCTGGGCCACCAGAATGATCATTGGACTAAATCATAAGTCTGGAAACATCCAGGATGGCCAGTGGAAGGGAGATCATGAAGGCATCTCAAAAGAGATTGTTTGAGAGATAGATCAGGGGGGATATAGAGATGAGAGGAATAGAAAACTAGTCCATCAGAAAATTCCCAATTTTGACAAAGATTTTTCTGGAGAGGACTAGTCTTTGGTGCTTGGAGTGTTTGAAGAACAAGGGATACTTCATTATCAATGTGTTGTGCTTGTCAGATCTGTGAGATTAGTGTTTCATCATCAAACAAGATGGTCACAGCTTTTGAAAATAGAGTAGAAGGAAGTAATACATGATCAGTATTGTCTTGTTCTCCCTTATCATGATCAGGTCAATGAGACAAGAGGTCAGATTTATCCATTTGTGTTCCTGAAATGTGAGTAATAGTAAAATGAAAATGAATTAAGAATAAAACCCAACAAGCTTGACATCTAGAAAGTTTATGGGCATCTTTGAAAATTTCTAGATTTTTGTGATCAGAAAGAATTTTGATTATGTGCAGTGATCCTTCCAGAAAGTGACACCATTCTTCCAATGCCCTGATGATAGAGAGGAGTTCACAATCATAAATATCATAATTGCATTCTGCTTCATTGAACAATTTGGAGAGGAATGCAATTGGGTGCCATTGTTGATCATCATCCTTCTGTGATAATACCACTCCATGGGCAAATTGAGATATGTCACATTCTAATCAAAAGGGTTGTGAAACATCAGGTTGGGTTAATACCCATGCAGAGATGAAGCAATGTGAGAAAAATGATGGATAAAATGACAATAAAAACTTCCAAATCCTAAGAAACCTCAGACTTCCTTAAAATTGCAGGGAATTGGCCATTCAGCAATACCATGGAGTTTGATTGGATCCATCATGACCATGTTAGCTTTGATGTGTACCCCAAGATGTTCAACTTCTTCTTTATGAAATTTGCATTTGGAAGGTTTCAGGTATAGATGATGTTTTCTCAATCTTGTAAGGACTTCTGTAACAAGTCAATGATGTTCTTCTAAGTCAAAAGTAGCAATTAGAATATCATCCATGTACATGAATACTTTGCCCATTTTGATAAGATCAGCAAATATTTCATTCATCATGTTTTGAAACATTGCTGGTGAATTTGTGAGACCATAGAACATTACAAGGGGTTCAGACAATCCCTGATTTGTCTTGAAGGCTGCTTTCCACTTGTCACCATCCTTGATTCATACATTGTTATATCCCCATCTTACATCAAACTTGGTAAAGTATTTGGCATGACACAATTTATCTATGATATCAGAGATCAGTGGCAGGGGGTATTGATTACAAACTGTTAGGGCATTATGATGATGATAGTCTTGAACAGGTCACAATTTCCCATCCTTTTTCTTGACAAAAAAGAAAGGAGATGCAAATGGTGATTGAGATGGGTGGATATAACCTCACTGTGTCATATCTTCTAGAAATTCATCTAGATGTTTTTGTCCAGCAGGGTTAAGGGGATATACTTTGCAATTTTGTTCAGTGGGAGCATATGGAAGGAAGTCAATAGCATGATCCCACCTGCTTCTGACTGGAAGGGATTTAGAAGCTTTTTCTTCAAAGATGTCTGTGTATTCTGAAGGTAGTTGATCATCAAGATTTTGTTCCATTGATTGGTTTGATGCATCTAGGTCCATAGCTCATGAAATGTGTTTTGTCTTACGTTCTTCAGGAAAAGAAATAGTATTTCTTTTCCAATCAATTGTAGGGTTATTTTGTTTTAACCATGAGTGTCCTAAAAGTACTTGGTCTGTACCAATATTAGCAATAAAGGCTTTGGATATTTCAGTACATTTTCCAATTTTTAGGATACATTTAACATATTGACAGATCATACCAAACTTATTGCTAGAATTATCAGCATTGCACATGACAATAGGCTTGTGTAGTGTATAAACAGGGAGTTTTGCATGTTTGACTGTTTTCTGACTAATGATATTGGAAGTAGCTCCACTATCAATTAGTGCTGGTATTTGTATACTGTGATTTTCTGTCTGAAGTTCAACTGGTAGAAAAAAACTATTTTCAGTAGCTTTGGCAGTTATACTATTTGTACAGAATTGAGAAATTAGGGCTCTATACCACACAGTAGATATAGAGCACTTTAAAAATCCCCTGCAAGGGATTCAGTACAAGTGGAGCATTCATCAATGGGAAGTTGTGCCAGTAAAAATTGAATGCGTGCATGAATGGATGTGGTATCCATGATTGGTTTGTCTTCTTCCAACAGAACTTCTTCTAGTTGAATGGATGGGGCATGTGTGGTTTTGCAGATGTAAGCTGGTGGTTCAATGATACTAGGCATCACTTCTTCATCAACTCACCACATATGTGGTCCTTTCCAAGTGGGGTGCAACAGTGCAGGTGATGTGCTTTGCAAAGCCTTGTTAGGGCAATTGCATGACTGGGTTTTTGGCAGGCAAAGCAGCTGCCAGAATCAAGAAGTCATTTCCATTCATCAGGTGTGAGTTTGGCAACACATAGCATATTTATGTGATCCACATCCATGGTGTTCAGATTGTGCAGCACATGTGGAGTTGTAGGTGAGTAGGTGGGCATACCAGTGGATAATGATCGGAATGTGTGATGAAAGGAGTGTTGATGACAGGCCATGTGCAGAGGAGAACTAAAAGAGTTCTTATTTGTACATGTTGTACCTTTATGGTATATATAGTAAAGTATGTACAAGTGTTCATATATATGTGTGTGTATGTTCAGTATGTGCAAAAGAGGAATGAAGATGTTAGTCATCATCAGTATGACATCAACAAGGAGGGCAACACCAAGAGTGAAGAGAACACCATGATGTAGTATAAATAGGCATTGAGCCTGAAGAGCCACATCTGAGGAGAGAGTAGATAGAGGTGTATGCAGAAAGAGTGTACACAGAAAGAATGACTGCACCAAAACAGGTAGTGTCAGATAAACAATAAAGAGTGTGGTAAATTACATACCTCAGCAAGAGTATAAAGTGCTGAGGTATGTGGGCAAGAAAGAGGAGTTTATATAGTAAGGGTGACAAATCTAGGGAGGAGCCCGAAACATAAAGAGATAAGATTAAGAGTGAGATAAGCATCCATAGTGTTGTTGAAGGAGGTTCCTTGGAAAGAGCATGCTGACTGTAGAAAGAAGAGAATTGTATTCTACAGGAAGAAATAGTGAGAAAACATAAAACATGAATGGTGTAGAGAGTAGGTACTGACCTCAGTCTCTTTGTAGAAGACTGAGGGAAAAGAAAAGATGCAAAGGAAATTTTCTGTAAGTAACAGGTCCATCCATATCATCCCTGAGTCCCACAAGAGGTCCATGTGGCACAGCCACACAGTCACATTGTTGGAAATATCCACGGTACTTGTTCAGCTTCACTCTACTTACTTATACACGTCTTCTTTATGTCCTTACTGACACACGTTCTACTTACTTACTTAACTCACTACCACATTCTAGACTGCTCTAGACCCACTTACATCACTACAACCACATTTGTGTAGCATGTACTACACCCCCACTTACAACCCTGCATTTACACTCTGCCTGAACTCAGTTCAGAGTGCACTACATATACTACACTCCCCACTTTCTGTAGCTCTATGGTATTATACAATGTCGTACAACGCCTCCCCACTCTGCGCCCTAGTGCACACCACGTACCACCACGCCCCTACTATCTGCTTCTATCTTCTTCTCATTGGCTCATACCTGCACTCACACACATACCATCACACATCACTGTAAACTCCAACAAGTGTGTCCAGTGTTGTATAACAGGCAGAAACCAACAATGTGCAATGTTGTCCATCAAGTTGTGCTGCAACTTTTGTCCATTCATTGAAGGTTGCAGGCATAGGAGACATCATATAGATATTCCTAAGATCTCTGTTTAATCCACTTTGAAAATGTGAGGAAAGAGAGTTGTTGTCAACAATCTCAGCATTGGATGCAAGTAAATGAAATTGTGTGGTATAGGCATCAGCAGAATATGTCTTTTGTTTGAAACTTTGCAGTTCCATGGATGTGCATAGTTTGCATTGTACATCTTTGAAAGTGGTGTTGAGAGCAGTTTTGAATTCAGTATATGTCAGTGGATTAGCAGACATGACCTTTGTTTCAACATAGCTGTCTCACCAAGCAAGAGCCATTCCCTCATTCATGAAAGATAAGATAGTTGTTATCTTATCCTCATCAGAGGTGATCCTGAATGCATTCATATAGAGGTGGCTGGAGATCAGAAATGTGCAATACTGTGATTTATCCCCATTGAAGGGTTTGGGCTTGTTGACTTTTACAACAGGTTTGGTTGGTGTAGACATGATAGTTGGTGTGGGGGTGACTGGGGGCATAGTTAAATGAGTTGGGAGTGGTACAAGGAGAGTTGGGGGTAATGGGATGATAGGGGTGACCAGGGGTCCAGCAAGTGCAGTTGGCAACTCTGTCAGGACATGTTTATTTTCTCTTTATTTTACAATTTTCTTTTATCTTATTGCTCAAGATCTACATCACATCTGATTAGATCTTTCACAATAATCTCTGACTCATTCATGATTTGTCATCAGGCCAATTACTCATTACTTATGACACATATTCTCACAATGACTGTGCAATGCTGTGCATTACTTACAAATTACTCTCACACATGCTGTGCATGACATCATGCTATCCTTGTTCTTACTTTCAAATGCCTGCCCTACAGTGACACATATGGTCTGTGTGCACAGGCATTTACTATATATACTGTACTTCATAGTGTACTTATTCTTTAGCTTAGTACTTCTGGGATATCCACTTCATAGTGAGTTAGTCCTTGAATATACTATCATCCTTTCCTCCTCCTCTTCATAAGTCTACTGTGTGACCTTGCTAGCAGTGTCAGCCTCACAAACTCAGCTTCAATAATTGGGGTGCCTGGAAAGTCTTGTTTATAAATGTATAGTTCATTGGAAGGTGGTTCTTTGTCAAGACTGGTGGTATTGATATGATAGTTAGTGTTTATAACTCTCCACTGTTGATGACCAAGGTATTCAAGAGTGTGTCCTCAAAGGATGATGGTGTTTCATTGGTTGGAAAATTGAAATTCTGAGTGAAGAGTGGTGGGGATGGGAGGAGCCATGGTGTTGGCTATGCAGTGAGGTAAAGGTAGCTTAGTCTAATGTTACAGACTAGTGTGGCAGGACAGCTGGCTATTGTGGAAAACTGGGCAGGGCAGCAAATGACAAATATAGCACAGCACAGAAAAGATATGCATAGCAGCAAAAGGAGATAGTGGCAACAATAAGGGATATTCCCTTGAGGAAACAGAGCAGTGGGCCAAGGGACCACATCTGATGAGATAGATGACAAGGTGTACAAGTGAAGGTACACAAGAATAGAGAGGAATGCTACAAGAGACAGGTATGTCAGAGATAAAATAGAGTAGCAGATGAGATACATACCTCAGCAGTAGAAAGAAGTGCTGAGGTATGTGGACGAAAAACGAAAAGTTTATACAGCTCTCCTACAATAAAGTTTAAAGGGAGCTCAACTGTAAAAACAAGAGATAGATCCCAAAAAAGGGAAAGAACAAGCAGCAAGATCTGCAAGAGACTAAAACATACACTAATATGGATAAGTGTGATCAGCATCGTATAATAGGTAAAATTGACAGCTATGAGCGTACTAGATCAGATGAGAGACTCAGAGTGTAGCACACATACTGAGAACACAACAAGAGAATCAGATAAACAGAAACTGGATGCTAGGGAGTACAGGATGTTAGGTTTTATTGGCAACATCCACTTCTGTTCAGCTTCCTCCTACTCACATCATCACATGCACCCTTTACTGCACAATATGTATGCATTACAAACAATCATGTTCTCTTCTCTGTGGTCCACCTACCTCTCTGCACACTTCACACCCCACTCCTCACTCCAGGATGATGCACATCCCTCCTCTATATGGTAGTTGTTGTACTCTTTCACTTACACTCCACTTCAACTCTACATACATTTACTATATAAGATGAGCTCTTACACTACAACTACTCAGACATCTTTCACATTGTCTGAGTAAGTACCTTCCCCCCCATCTTCCTTCACCACTATCTCACAAGCCTCTGCAGCAGTCTCTACCACTTGGTGTCACCTTACTGTGTTCACCAATCTCTCATCACACTGCAGCTATGTTTGCCACTCTCTCCCCTCATGGGGAAACAATTACTCTAATCATATCAATCATTTTGTTTGTCAATGCTTGCCCAAACCTGCACATACACAGGAGACTAAGCTAAGGATCCTGTATAGTACTGACCCCTCTTGATATATTGTACAACCTTGAGTACTAGAAGATTCTATCAGGGTAAATATAGTATATGACTGTGGAAAGGAATGTTCCAGGGTTGCTGCACAGGGATTGGTAATTGAAGAAGATGCTGTGGTGCAGTATACTGGCAAATGTAAGCAAGGAAAAGAAAATTGTAATAACATGGACACTTCATCCACTTTCCTCGCCGATCTCGAGAATGCATACATGTTCGAAAGTCCCCACTATAAGTGTTTCCACTACAAATGTTGTCACCAACACTGGCTTTGAAGCGAAGACATTATCATGGTACCTCCAGCACAGTGGACAACACTCGTGTAGGGCACAAGCGAAAGGGAAATAGCGCTGCGTGTGGGGACGATGTCCAGCCGCTACAAACATGAAACAGCCCCTGACCTTCCATAGCGCGCGGACAGCCACAATAGACTTATGGGGAATATCACATCCAAGGACCACATGCTCGAAAGACTGCCCGCCGAGTCTGAGAGCATCCCAGAAGCCGGACAGGATGGACTGATGAAACGGCGACCAGCGCAGACCAGATTTCGACCGGGGCAGACTGACGAACCCGCTGACATGGGGATGACATATACAGCTTCACCTTCCCAGATCATAATGTGGAGAACTTCCGGGAGGATACCTTGAGGGGGTATGTGCGGATGCAACCTGCCGCTATCGCAAAGAGTAGAGAGAAGTGGGAGCGCGACGCCGAAGTGCGGAGCCATGCACGGGCTCAACCAAGACTGCGTTGTCGCCGTGACGAGCAGAGTGTACGCTGAGCTGACGAGTAACGCAACTTCGAAGGTTCCGGCCACAAAGGGAAGACGCAGATACCAAGGCGGAGGCCGCGACCAAGGAGCAGAGCGCGTTGAACTGAGCTGAAGGAGGAAACCGCATCATGATCGATTGTTTGCTGTCCGTTAGTCTCTTGGCCTGCCTATTCCCCCTCCCCACATCTCTCTCCCGTCTATAGATCTGCTGCGATAAGAATTGCACGATGCTCGCACAGTTCATATTTTCTTGTTGCCCGAAATATCATTCCGATTTACAGCGATCGATTCCGGGTGGACCCCGGTCCTCACCGCGTTAGCTATCGGTTAGCCGCCAGCCAACCGGATCCAACTGACCATTGATCCTTGTGCAAGATCCGTGGGACGTTGAGTGGTCTGTGAGGGAGAACACAAACGGCACATGTTGTCGACCCACCTCCCACGGTGCTGAGTTAGGCAAACGGTCTCAAAACTCATCACGGCTATGAAATACGAGTAATACAATGACCTCACGATCTGACGTGTAGATCCCTCAAGTCGTAGATTCATTGGCCCAGTCCCTCTCATTGGCGGTCAAGACCTGGCTGTTACATGGTGATCTTCCTTATCCAGACAGCACCTAATCACAGCAGCTATATAACGATGCGCCTCCACAAAGTTGCTCCCCAGCTACGTTGTTCCCCACCTTCCCCCAAGCAACACCAATGAACCACGTCTCTCCAGTAGACTCCTCCGCTATTCTTGCTTTCTGGAAGGAGCTTCCCCCCTTGGACATTAAGAACAACTCGTCAGCAACTCCAACCCCTGTCTCCGGCTCCTACGCCGTTGAAACTTCCTCGCACAAGCTCACCTCCCCGCATGAGCGTTGGTCTTTGGGCCTCCGCGCACCTGCGCCCGCACATACCGTCGTGCCACGCACCGCGTCGACGCAGACCTCAGATGTGCTCACGTCCGCGCTAGATGACTTCTTTGGTACCACTCCTACGCCTTTCACTTGTACCATAGCTCCCTCGCATCCCCGCGGCACATTCGACAGCTGGCCCGAATCGACTCGGATGAAGGTCGCCCCCGTGACCCCGTCACACTACACCCGCCCTCTCTCAGTATCACCGCCCCTCCGCTCCTTCGTGCCCGAGTCATCCCACTTCTCCGATGACGAAGACGAAGACGCAACCGCGACGAGTTCTTATATAAGCAAGGTGCTCTCATATGCCGACCCCGAGCGACAGACCGTTGCGCCACGCCACGGCAAAGCCGAGCCCTCGACATTGGCAGAGTATGTATTCAAATTCGGTTTCCGTAAGTCTACTTGCTAGATGTCGCGCAAGATGTGTTTGCTTACGGACGTACCATACAGTCTTCCCGCCGCTCTGGTTTTTTTCCGCTATCATCCTGCTCTCACCACTGGCTGTGCCTGAACATTGGGAGTCCATCAAGTCCGAGGCAGAGCGCGCTGCGCTGCTTGCTCACACGCGTGAAGTCGAGACCCGCTGGGCACGTCGCAGTCTTGCCGCAGGCGCGGTTTTCATTGCCCTCGTTTTACTTACAGTCATGGTCGCCATGCCAGTACTGCACCCATAACCTCACCGTCGTCCCCTTCCTACATCTCCCCAATCACACCCTGCTACCGATCATCTCTTTCTCAATATCTGCACTCCTCTTGCACCACTTGAAAGGCGCGAAAAACATCATTACCAACGCTTGCTCCCATGCCCGCTATCTTCCGCTTTAACTACCCATTCTCTATATCCATCTTTCACCACATGCTGTATGATTATATTGTTTGCATTTTCACTTTCCTGCTCCATGCCACGATTGCAATGACGCTTTACGTTTATGAAATCTCATTATTTTTCTCATAACCTGCGCAACCTCATCACAGGCCGTTCACAATCCTGACTGATAGAGCCTCTGTGCCGCTAGCTTGAAATCACGGTTTCTGGCTCAGTAAGTGGAGGACTAAATCTAACGATTCTCAGTAAAGAGAGGGAAGCCATTCGGCGCGATCACGCGCGTACACTACTACTACACCATACCCTCCATCGCAGGTGTTGCTCAACGAAGGTTGTGCGGTAATCCCGCACCGTGTCTTCCAGTAATATTAATGCTAGAAGTTCTGGTCCGCCACATTAACATTAAATACTAAAATTGAGATTACAGTAACACTACTATTAAACACATCTGGACAGTCATTGCCCTCCCTTTTCCCGGGATGTTCAGTCCACATACAGGTCCTACGCTAGTCACTAATCACTATATAACCTGTTAATACAGTAATACAGTATGACTTGTAATAACTATCAGTAAAACCGGAATTCGTCGTCGTCGTCGTCATCGTTGATATTATACATTAATGTTATTCTGTATGTATGGAGACCCAACTAATCAGCTTTGAAAAGTTTGATTCACATGAGATGGAGCTTTGATGAGTTACATAGTGTTGAGCTAGTCACATCAACACTCACTGCCTAAATATACCGAAAAAAAATCGATTTACAAAAGGTACTATTTGACAGTATACATGTCTTTATTATTACAGTATGTTATTCCAAACAATCCTTGAAAGGGATAGAGCACAGTATATGTGCTAAACCCACATGAAGTGGAATTAAGCCATAGACTCCCTAGCAACCGTGGATGCGTGACACGACGGCAGCGACGGAGAGCGCGCACGCCATGGCGGCGGCGGTGGAGATTTAGGACACATGTGGGCATTCTTGAAACAAAAGGCTATAACAGGTGCTTTCTGCACAAAGACACCAAAACATCCTAAGAACAAGGGGAAAAAAATACTCAGCCTCAAAAACATGAGAACTATATTCTGTACCTAAGAACAAGGTCAAACATACTGATACTAGTCAGTAAGTAAAGTAAGGTAAAAATGTATGTAAATGTATCTCACCTCAGCCTCAAAAAAACAACACGAGGACTGAGGGAAAAGGAAG
Organism: Albatrellus ellisii; assembly: GCA_003314395.1. NCBI lineage: Eukaryota > Fungi > Basidiomycota > Agaricomycetes > Russulales > Albatrellaceae > Albatrellus > Albatrellus ellisii. The sequence goes on from QLPN01008489.1 coordinate 17,225, forward strand.
ACTAAGGCAGGTAGTCGAAATTAGAATGTCTGCAACTTAAAACTGTATAGTATCGGAGTGATCAAGAATGTATCTGTAACCATATGTTTTTTTTGGTGACTTGAGACGAAAGTTGCGTGCGCGTCGGTGTTTGCCGAGTTGCCTAAAATGGAAGGTAAGTAAGAAGTTCATGTGCACGCGCCAGTTTGCACTTCCAACAGGATGCCATCGATGCCGAAGCTGCCGTTGTCGCCGCCGAAGTTACCACTGCCGCCATTTGGCACCATAGTGCATGCATGCCGTCCGAGAGGGTGTGGGTAGGCGAAAGGCGAGGGCGAGAAGGAGAGAGCAAGCGAGAGTATGAGGGGAGGGCGAGAGAGAAAGGGCGAGAGCGAGAGAACTGGAGGGCGAAGGAGAGTGAGAAGTAAGTGCAAGAAGGTCACTGGGCATGTTACAATGCAGCAAAGGAGTGGGTCCACCAACCCTTAACGTACACTAATCACACTTGAGCTTAGAGCACATAAAACATCGACAGGGAGTGTCGGTAAAAGAGGAGGAAGACATGGCAGAGGAATATGTCCACTGACAATGAAGGACAATGCCTATGTCATCAGGAACAATGATAAAAGTTATGTGTGATCAAATAGACGATAGTACATGAGATACAAATGATATTGAAGTATAAATAGCATAGTAGCACCTGTGCACCCTGCACCGCAAAACAAAAGCACAGCCGGCAATCCATTATCGAAGAAGGTATGAATAGAGTCTTACTGTGGGGCGGCAAACGCCAAGTATGTGTAGAGTACCACCTTGGTAGCATGGACTTGGAATCCATGGTGTCATACATATTTGCTCCTGATGGCATCGTATTCTTCATAGCGGAACGGAACCCAATCCCTCTGTTGGAATTGCAAACTGGCGCATGCATGGCTCACCACTTCCACTTTAGGCAACTCGGCAGAAGCCGACGCGCACGCAAACTTTCGTCTTCGAGCCTCCAAAGAAAACATATGATTACAAACATTTTTCGATCACCCCGCTACTATACAGTTCCAAGTCACAGGCAGTTTATTTAGTCTACCTGCTATAGCCCACTTTTTTTCCCTCCGTCCTCGTGTTGTCTTTGAGACTGAGTGTTCATTGTCCTTGTTCTTAGGACGGTTTTTGGTGTTTTTGTGCAGAAGGACACCTGTATAGCCTTTTTATTCCATTGCCATCTGCTTCCATTTACGCTATGCAACTGAAATTGACAATTCCCTCTTTGAGTTGCATATGCCACAGTTGCAAAAGACTAATTGATCTTATATGTACGTAATACAAGGCCTCTGCGTACAGTGCGTATTAGGTCTGTGAAGAAGACTATAATGAACCCTAGATCGTGGCGATTGATTTACGTTCTCCCAACTGAACACTGTATTCTTATCAGTACAAAAGCGCGACTTTACACAAGGGCGTACTGTCACTTTTCTCTATAAGACAATTGCGACACACCGACATCTGAATCGCCGCATATGCTTTTCCCGTTCCTGATCACTGGCACATGTCCTTCTCTATTATGTGCTTCATAGCGGAACACTGTCTACCTCCATTTACGCCACGCTACTTGGACAATAAACCGTCAACAATTCTATACATGATAAGGGTTTCCAAGGGCTGACTGACTCTAGATCTCATTGTGATTACCCACGGAGGCTAATACACGTACTCTCAGGAGTACGGAAATGCGAGGACGTCCTGTTACCTTTCGACAATAATGACTGTAACACTCGAAGCGTGGTACAGTATATAAAGACCCATGGTTTTACTAACACCAAATGTTATAAATAGACACTTTCGCTCTCCCTCTCATTAACAAAGGATACCATTGTACTGTACTGGCAGTAAGCCATTATACGGCAGGCAATCTGCTGAGAAAGATCCCTCTTGGGCTTCAAAGTTATTATCTACAATGTCCAGCAGGAGTGGTCGAGATAATTTGCTCCCACCGATCCAATGCGTCATCCCGCACGTCTCTACCCTGCCACGATAGCAGCAGAGCGTGCACTGACGTCCATCATGGGTCTGGGCAATCTTCGCCCATTTCTTGGCACACCGGACAAACGGCTGTTGGCACCTATCGCGAAAGGCTGACCCGGGAACTTCCATTGGTTTGACGTTCTTCTTCACCATCACGTCTGGACTAGAAGCCATGCCCGAACGCCGGCCAGAACACGTACAAGATGATGTCCTATGCCCTATGTGCTATTACGGCGCTGGCAACAATGACTTCGGGAAGATCCTGGCTGCCACCTCGGGCCTCATTGCACTCACCACGAAGCTGCGGATAAATGAGGGCATAGGGCCCATTCCAAGTCTGCTTGAGGTATCTATCTACGGCGCTCCAGCTAGTCCTCGAGGCATCTGGGGACTAGCTCAGCGAGGTGGTGGAGGAAAGGCTGGCCTCGTCACAGACGTCGCTGTATCTCGCTTGTGCTCGGCCATACAGAAGCCTGAGATTTGTTCTGGGTGCCGTCACTGCATACGTGAACATCATGATATCACTCAGTCACCAGAAGACACACCCGCCGCGATGCACGCTTCTCGATCACGGCCACGGTACCATCGGACTCATTGCGAAGACAGCTGTCGCCTTGTCTTCCATGCACCATATGGACGAGCATTCCCTAGGAGCCTTTGTCATCGCATTTTGGCTTCATTAGCAATTTAGCAGGAGCCACCGATGGTATACCCTGTAATCAAACAGGCGATGCAAGGGGACCTGCTGCGTGCCTTTGTGAATATCAGTCATTCCGTGTGTTAAAACAACCCTTTCGATCATTTCCGAAATTCTCCTGCATTACATGGTCTTTCGCTCGATAGTCCTTGTGGTCGGTCGACAGCACAATAACAAAGCTGGAAAGCCCTGAAACATAGTGTTCCTGGTCAAGGATGAGGGGTACAAGATGAAACACTTAGTAATTAAATTTAGGTCCGATGCCATCAAGCGTCCGATAGCCTACTGTGACAATGTAATCCCTGTTTTGGTCCGCTGTGCTGATCATGGTGACCTCTTTACCCGAAAACAGTGCCGAAGACAGGTGACCAGAGATGAACTGAGGAAATGCAGTAGCTGCTTGGTAGCAATGTACTATTCAAAGGGACGCCAAGTAGCTAAGTGGAAGAAAGGCTACAAGGCCAAGTGTGAGCTGAAGAAGCAAGGATAGGAAGGTACCTCTTTGATGCTCATTCTCGGTGTCAAAGAAGAAGAACAAAATGCCATAAGAAAGCAGGATCAGCTTTCCATACTATGCATGAAATGTGACAGCATTATGCTATACCGTTGACTAATACTGAAGAGTCAGCACGCACACCCAGCTTGTCCTTCAGAGCCGAGCTGAGAGTGCATGCTCGACTTGGTTCTCCTGTTGTATGAGTTCAGTCTCTTCAGCAGCCAATGGTACAACATAAGCAACACGCAGAGTCCTTGGTGAAAAGTATAAGGTAGGTATATGCATCTCAGCAATTGAGTTGGGTCTGTTAAATGGCATGGCACGGTTGTTATGGTGGGAGGCAACAAATGTGAATATGGCACAGTGACGGAGGAGAAAACCAAATCCATGATAGCCTTGAGAGGATCCTATCCTCTTGAAAAACTGTCATGACCAAGACAGATGAACAAATTGGCAAGAGCCATGACAAGCCGCCGGCGGGTGACACGAAGAGATCTGCCTGAGTGTCTGGGCTCGAAACCTGGCGGCGAATGAATGAAGTGAGGGTGAGGTGTTAGACGAAACGGGCACGATCTATGACACCATCAAGCGCGCGCACCGCGACGCTGAGCAACGCACCGACAGAATCGTACGCTGGGTATGTGCTCAGTGATGCACTCGTTAGTGGTTGTCAGACCTCGACAGATTGCGCTTAGCTTGCCACTTCCCCTTCCCCGCTAGTTTTCGAGTTTCGGACCCTCAAAAGAATTATACTTGCGCAGACCTCCCCACGTCATCCGGCCGCTACGTGTCATGGCCCATCACAGCCTTGCTGATTCACAGTACAATCTCGCTGATCCGTCTCGTTACTGGGTCTATCATGGACTTGGTCCTCTCCCTTCCATCGCATTTGTTACTCCCACCACCTCCCATCATAACGACTTCAGAGAACGTCATACCCTCTGCACGTCACTCGAGTGGATTGTCACTGCCCATCAGAGCCCTTGCCTCACAAGCTGACCTCAACATGCAACAGGGGAATTATTCACCTCAATGTGCGTGCCATCCCTGCTATCATATTTTGTTATGTGACCTGTGGGATGATTGTGACCAAGAAGTAAATCTATTCATCCGGAACTGCCGGTCCTACAAAGCAAGGGTGTCTAGTTCGGGTAACCTGGGTGCGATTGATGTACAGTATATACCAATGGAGTCTTCATATCAGCCTGTAGAATGAACATAATATGATGCACGACACGACTCGCCCCGAATCACGATCACGCGTGGTAGAATTGTTGGCAGCCAGGCCTTCAAGGCCTCCGTGCCGCTGACCTAAAATAGTCTGTAACAGCTTAATCCGGACGGAACTCCGGGTCACCTGCTCAAACATCATTATCATCCCTCGTATAGACCGGATACTAGCGCTAATCTGATAGCCAGACCGGTGTAATACCAATTCTGACGAGTATGTCATGCAGACATGCGCCGACTGACATGATTATTATAGATCTCGCTCCCATAGTTCACATGGGATAAGCAAGACACCATGCTTTTTCTTTGGTTGAGTGGAGGTGAGAACCTTGAAGAATGAGGGTAGTGATTGTCTTACTCCCACCAGGCACGGTGTGCCATGACGGCTCGGCCCGAGCGAGGCGGCGGCTAAAGAAGATGGGTGTCCGGCGGGGACATGGGGATCAAGGAGCACTGCAGGTTCCTATAAAGTGCATCCTCCTTCTGTCTGCTTGTGCCCTCTGCTCCTGCAGTACTAGTCGACCTCGCGATGGCCCCCTACTTTCTCCGGAATCTGATCCCACGTCGTGAAGCTCGCGAGCAAGGCATGCCCTTTTGGGAGGCAGTATCCTCTATCACTTGGACGCAGTGGGCACTGTTCTGGTCTGGGTGCGCCCCTTGTTCCGTCATTACGTCTCTTGGCATTAACGTCAGCAACTTGCAGGTGGCTAGCGTGGACATGCGATGCCGTTGACTTCTTCTCGGTTTCCCTAAGTGTATCTCGCCTCCAGAAACAGTTCAACAAGTCTGACCCGTCGTCTATCGTAAGCTTTTCTGTGCGGCGGTATCGCTTCACCTGCTAATGATTGAGATAGACTACAGCCATCACCCTTACCCTTCTCTTCCGATCTGTAGGCGCCGTAAGTCCATCTCTCGTCGTCATACGGAAGTGGGGTGGGGGGATTCTTGTGTGGCTGTCGGATCCCACCGGGACCAATCGCGTGGGGCGGACGTAATACTATGGATCTACATAATTTCTCGTCACTTTAGGCGTCATGGGGCTTTAAAGGTCACGCCCATGCTCACTCTCGCCCCTCTAGATCGTTTTTGGGATCGCGTCCGACCGATTTGGGCGAAAATGGCCACTGGTAATCAACCTGCTCCTCGTTGCAGTTCTCGAGCTCGCGACAGGCTTTGTGCACACCTTCAAGCAGTTCCTCGCGCTCCGCTCACTGTTTGGTGTTGCCATGGGCGGCATCTGGGGCCTTGCGGCCGCAACATCGCTCGAGAATCTACCTATGGAAGTACGTGGCATCGCATCTGGCATTTTGCAAGAAGGATACGCTATTGGCTACCTTTTTGCCGCCTGCATGAACCTTCGTCTTGTGCCCGAGACGTCTACCACATGGCGCTCCCTGTTTTGGGCATCAGCGGGTCTGTCTGCGTTTGGAGCGGCAGTCCGCGCGGTTCTTCCCGAGAGCGAAGTGTTCATACGTGCAAAAGCAATGGAAAGAGCAAGAGGCGCAACGACGAGCAGGAAAACGCGTGTATTCATGCACGAGACATGGGTCATGCTCAAATCTCATTGGCTCTTGGTCATCTACTCAGTCCTGCTTATGACTGGTCAGTCCTCGAACTGCTCGTCTATCTGCTCCGGGAGGCACTGGCCATGACAACGTAATAACAGTTCATTTCAGGCTTCAACTTCTTGTCCCACGGGTCTCAGGACTTATACCCCACGTACCTGCAGGTCTCGAAGAACTTTAGCTCCTACAACGCGACTGTTGCAACGATCATCGGCAACTGTGGGGCCATTGTGTGAGTTTGGTTTGTCAGTGATTTGTAGGATATTGACATCTAACATCCCGTTCATTTGTTTCTCACACAATAGAGGCGGTATAATTGCAGGCATGATGTCACAGTACATCGGGCGCCGACTGACAATCATTATCTTCGTACTGTTGATCGGTGCCTTCATTCCTCTGTGGATTCTGCCCAAGTCATTCGGCGCGCTCTCTGCGGGTGCGTTTTGCATTCAGATTGGAGTGCAAGGTGCGTGGGGCGTCATCCCGATTTTCCTCGCCGAGACTGCGCCACCTGCCTTCCGCGCCACCTTCCCCGGCACAGCGTACCAGCTTGGCAACGTACGTCGTTCATTGGTTATCTGCCCACTGTATCACAAATTGAAAACGTGGGTGCGAACAGATGATATCTTCGGCATCATCGCAGATTGAGGCGACGGGAGGGGACCATTTCAAGACGACAGTCATCAAGAATGGAAAGGCGACTGTGGTACAGGACTACGCGACTGTGCAGGGCATCCTGCTCGGCAGCGTCGCTTTGTTTGTCCTGTTCATGACAATCATCGGGCCTGAGTGCGTTGCTCTGTCTTCATTTTACCGCGCGTGTTCGTTACGTTGACACAATTCGGTGGTCAGGAATCACGGTGCTCACTTCGAGAAGCACAAGACAGCGTTCGAAGAGGGCGGTGGACGGGACGATGCGATGGTCGAGACTGAACATGACGAGGATCGTATTGTAGTAGCGACACGCAACGCGTCGGCGCCGTCCGTAGTAAGCGAGAAACAGGTCATGGAGCATAAGAACTTTAGTGGTGCATGAAGAGGAGCGGCGGCAGCGGCGAAACATCCTAGTTTGTGGCGTAAGCCGTTTCATTTCGCAGAAAAATTCTACAACGGTGTCTGTTAGGCAAATCAGATTAAGATATGCAGATCCTGTACAATTAATAACACATGACCATCGCATTTGACTCGTTTCGGAACAGCCTCAGTTAAGAGTGAGTTAGCCTGAGCCTGACACTGAACACCCAGCTAGACCTTTAAGGCGAGGATTTAGGCGCTACGTCTGATGCTGCTAGTCTTGCATGTATGCTGGCGCGTTCTCCAACTAGCCTCGCGGGTGCCCGCGCGTTCTCCACATGCACCAACTCTAAAAACAGAACGCGCGTTTTACAGCTGACGTGCGAAACGACAGACCAGCCCTCTCAAAACGTCGATTCTTTCGAAAATACTAGCACCCGAGTTCCGAGCCGCGGTCGGCGCGGAGCATAACGCTTCTTGAAGTGACTTACTGAGACGCTCGCCCGTCGCCACCAGTAGTCTTTACCTGGGATCACCTACCAGAGGCTATTGGACACTTGGTGGACCGACCCCCGCGGTGATATGATCTGCTGTCCTGGAGGCGTGCCTGTCTGTCATTTCGCTGTAGGCCTTTGAGTTCCTGGTTTGCGTCTTTGCCCAAACCCCCGATACAAACACTCATCATCATCACCATCATCATTGATTCTTCACAATGAGATGCCGTGATTGTGCCCACGTCCCCCGCGCGCCGCTTGAATCGTTTTTCCCATCACATGAGCTTACCACACCCGTAATAATCAGTTGTGGCACGCGTCGCGTTCTTTTGTCAGGTGTCGTCATAACTGTTACACCCTCACGTACACGAAGAAATGTATCTCTTTCTGGCTATCTAACGCGATAATTCTCATGCCTGTTCTATGGTCGCACCGTGGCTCTAGCAGGGTCGGGTGAAAAAGAAATAAGAATAAAATAGAATACACACGGCCACCGAAATTAATCTAGCCTTACAACAACAGCGTAACCTCCCTTTGCACGGGAAGGGCGGCATGCGACCACGCGGAACATCTCGGTTTGTAAATTAGGACACGGGGCTCGCAGTGAACTCGTTCGTCGAAAGGTCCGCGGACAAGGACGAGGAGGGCGAGAGGGGCTTTGTCGCAGCCGATCTATACTCTCCTACAGTACAGCCACTATCCACAGCCGGATCGCCCCATCACCATCCCCGCACTTCCCCGTCCTCTCCCCAGAGAGGCGCGGCAGAACAGTTGTGGAAGACTGGCCGCTGTAGCATGCCACAAAAAAACAGCGACCCCAACTCCCAGCCTTTCCCTCCGCGACTATTCCGCAGGCGTTTGTGAGGTGATAGCCCTTAACGATGGCAGCGGTTCTCGCATCGTCATCGTTAAAACGAATAAAGGGGAGGAAGTGCTTTCCTCTCATGATAGTGGCGTCCGAGGAGGCTCTGTGCCTCGCGGCGTAATCTCGCATGAACAGGGTTCGACGGACAGATAAGCCCCTGAGCTGCGGCCTTCTTCGTCGTACTGGTACTGCATCTTACGCTCTCTGCCTGGATCGTCATTCAGCACTAGTAGCGCCAGCCATCGACGCACCTGAGCAGCGAGGCGCTCCGATTATTTCGATTTCCGTCTGTTCTCTCGTGACAGCAGCAACCTTATTGGCTATACCCCGTCCGGCTGTCGCACGATCACCCACGGTACCGTAAACCTCTATATGGCGCGGACCTACAACTAAAGATGCAACCACCTGTAGAACAAATACCTGACCGCGCGCACCACATCCAGCCTATCGATCAAATTAATTAACTGCCATTGACACACGCACACACGTGCCGTAAAATGGATAGAACCACCACCGATGTTATGGAGATAGGATTGAATCGAACAAGTACACCCCTGGGACCCCGTCACCAAAACACTCTCTAGAAGAAAAAAAAAAAAGTGGACAGCGAATCGTGAACTGCAAACACGTATCATTCTTCACACAACCCAGACCGATCGCTCTATGCTTCTGCTCCACTACTGTCATGGAGTGCGCTTACACCACCCTCACCGCCCTACGACCTTGCTGCCCATGCCCCCCAGCTCGCCCTCCACCTCGGTATCGTCGCCGTCTGCGTCCACGTCGTCCTCAGCTGTCTCGACCTGCGGGCGCAGCCCATGCGACGCGGCGTGTCCATGCGCGCGCTCGTCCTCGTCCGCACGCTCGATCTCGTCGCGCATATGCGCGACGTCCTCGTCGACACGGGGCGTGACGCGCTCGATGCCAGCCGCCTCCGCAAGTGAGACGCGCGCGCGGTGCGTCGCGAGGTGTGCAGAACGGCGCGGGGGGCGCTTGAGCCGTCGGCGTGCGACCATGACTGGGACAGAGCATTTCTGCGCACGCAGCGGTAAGCGAGCGGATCAGCAAATGAGAGCAGACAGGCCCCACCTGGGTGAGATAATGCGAAGTCGAGCCGAGCAAGATGCTGGGATAGACAGGAGTGGTAAGGATGACAAGGAGGTATATGTACACGCGCGGGGTACTCACCCTTTGAGCTGTCCAAACCCACGAGAGCCCACGATGAGCATGACGGGCTCGACGTAGTCGACGATGTCTGCGTAGGAAGCGATATAGCGAGAGAACTCCAGTAAAGGCTAGTGGACGCACCTAGTATCATGCGTCGCGCGTTCTTTGCGTGCCACGCCTCGCAGGAGATGGTGACGTTGAGACGGGTGCGCTGTAGAAAGCTCGTCGCCTGCCGGCACAGAATGTACGAGAGACCCTGGCGCTGCAATCACAACACATTATCAGCAACATACGGCGGGGCCAAATCCGCAAGTGAGACGGACCTCTTGTTGTGCACGGAGCTTGGCCGAGCGGCCAGAGGAACCAGGCACAAGAGGGTCGGCTGTGTAGGCGCAACGTATATCAACATGTCGGCATAAACCAAGAACGAAGAATGCGCGATCTACGCACTTTTATTCTCGTTCTCGACCACCGTCACGATCAATCTAATATAGGCGAGTCATCAGTGTCCCCCCTCACACACCAGGAGCACAAAGATACACGCACAAGTCGTCGCCGTCTCTGAGAACGGTGCCGATGCCCCATTCGAGCGCATAATAGCTCTCGTCGCTCATATCGCTGGCAACCACGTACTGCCGGCTACGACGGCCAGATTCTCTAAGGGCGCGCGCAGGATCGCCGTTAGTGATGGTGATAGTGCAGCGGTCGCGCTGGAAAATGGGCCGGGACGTATTGAGCGGGAGCGGCTCGTGACGGGTCGATTTGCGGCGACGCGGATTGCGGCTGGCGGCGTTGAGCGTGGTTGGGAAGTAAGGCTCCGGGGGAACGACCACGTTGACGCCTTCGCCCAGGGGATCGGGGACCTCGAGGCCATCGGCGTCCGGGAGATCCGGGGGGACAACAAGCGCATTGCGCTCGGTATTGCGCTCGGTCACGGGGTCAAATTGGTCAATGTCGCTCCATTCGTCCTCAGAGGCACTGATGTCGGACTCCACGTCGCCTTGGTCATCTTCATCTGACGGGGCCGAGGAGACGAAAGCGGTGCGGGGGCGGATGCGGAGGGACTCCGAATCAGACTCGACATCGGACTGAGTGAGGGCGCCGACACCAGGGGAAGAGTCGCGCGTGCGGGTGCGACGGAGATGGAAGGGTGATGAGCTGCGGGAACGTACAGCTGCCGAGAGCGCTGTGGCGGCGGCGGCGGCGGCAGCGTCCTGGTCGCGCGAGGTAGAGGAGGAACGGACATGCTCTTTACCTTTTGCTTGAGAAAGAGAGCGCCCTCGATCCTTGTCCTCGGTGCTGCTGCGCGTCAAAGAGAGCACAGAGAGACCGCCCATCATAGAGCTAAAGGACATCCTGCCAAAGGAGCCAGTACTGCGCACACTCAGCTCTGGAGGATTAGAGGTCTGCTTAGGGGCGGATGGATCCGACTTGGAAGAAGAAGTGAGGGAGACAGAGTGCTCGAGGACATTAGGGGTAGATGCGGAGGCGGGGTGATTCTGATGATCAAGATGTTGTTTTGTCAGCGCTGTGGTGGAAGACCATCGGAAGGCAGAGACGGGGGTAGTGGGTCTGGAGGAAGCCGGGGAAGAATTCTCAGAGACAGAGTTAGAGCGGGAGAGAGAGCTGGTGCTGGTGTGTGGGATGGGAGAAGCGAGGCTGGTGGCAGAGGAACGGTTGGAGGCGGCGGCGTAGGATGAAAGCTCGACACCCTCGAGTGGGGTGACGAGGGAGTGCGGTTCCTTGTCTCTGGAGGGGCCGCCGCCGTAGACTGAGCGCCAACTGAGCCTGCGAGGGGCAGAGGGTTTGTCTTTGACACGGTCGTGCATGGCGACAGGCGATGACAAGGAGGCGCGGGCAAGCGGCGCAACAAGCGTAGATAGAAAGCGGTTAATAGAGTTTGCAGCTCACCTGGGGGGAAGAAATAGAAGAGAGCTGTGCGAGCATTAAGGACGATGTGAAGTACACAAAAATGAATATACGTACAAATAGGTGGGCGCCCGGCTGTTGTGACTGTCATGATTTCGCAGGGAAGAGAGATTACACATCAAATAAGCGGTGCAGCAGAGGTTCGCTCACATCGCTTCCGGCCCTGGGTCGTCGCCATGCTGTGTTACGTTCGCTGTCGGCAGGCACTTGGGACATGCTCGACGTGCTTGTTGAGAAAGAGTTGAACAAGTAAGTGAGGGGAGCGTGTTGCCACTGAATGCAACCGGCGGGAACAATTCGTCACCATTAATGCCAAGCCTTTTCCGCGGCATTTGCCGTTCTTCACGCCGTCGCACCTCTGTCTTTGAACTACGGCGCACAAATCCATCAGCATCCAATTGCCACTTTATCGCTGCTGGCCGTAACCGGAACGCTAGGAGACGTGGAAAAATACAGGTTATCTTGTAACGAGCAACGGCCAGCATGTCAGTATAGCTACCTCAAATTCGAACATGCACTCAAAAAGCTACATGGATACAATGACAAATTCCCCATCGTCGTTGCGATTTTTTTTTCTGATTTGATAGTTGAAGTATGAAGCAGTCGGCCAGTGACCGAGTAAGAGGTCTCGATATATAGTCTCCAGCCATCAGTCACGCATAGTCACACCACCAGAGGAGGTATTGTATCGCACGGAGGCAAAAAAATATTGATTATACTATCGTAGGTTTGCCTGAGATGCAGCATCGTGATGAAAAGTTATGGGGCCATGCTTGATAATGACAAGGGGAAGCATGAGGGGAGTACGCTACTTGACTGTAGCGACACACTGATAGATCGAGGCAAGAGCGGTAGTAGTATCATGATCACATGGTGGACCCCCCAGGGTTCGTAGTGGTATGCCAGCAGTGTGGAGATCAACCTCGGAGGCGGGCGTTGTCACACCATTCTACACGACACCCGTATCTGGTCTTCGACCACTTGCACAATCTTGACCACCGCCAACCTACGTTTCTCCCTCGTCGGCTACGTAACTGGCAGGCTCCGCCTCAATAGATGATACTAGGGAAGGTGAAAACCACAGCACTTGGGCTTGCACGGTACTGGCGCGGTATACTTAGGATGAGGTCTGTGAAGGAGACCAGGGTGCAGGTCCGCTAGACTTGAGATCGCCGATTGCTAGACAAAGCGGTGCAGCCACGCACCTATGCTGGACCACACTTGGATCATCGCCACTTCCTTCCATCGTTGCTAACTCGTTCTCCCAGTTCTCGAATAACCTCACCAAAGAAAACATGCCGACCCGAGGCTCCCAAGCCTGCTTCGAAATGGACACATACTGCAGAGGCAATGACACGATCGGGCTCTCGAGGACAGCGTAGCTCGGCTCTCGGAAAAACAGTGTAGTTTCGAGACAGTGAGTGCTTATTCTTGATGCGCTGAATGTGATTGATTATATGAACAAGTTTTCGTGAGCATCGCGCCTCATCATCGCTGGGTGCGTGCGAATTATATAACGGTGGACTTACTACCTGCGACTCGTGTAGCTTGCCCTCCCGGACGGAGAGTCAATCGCAGACCAAGTTCCCGTTTCTACCAAATGTATCAACGTCGCAGGACCTCTGCGACACGTCACACGATGCCGAAGACCTCGTAAATAAGTGGTGCGTGGGCTCGTCAATGCACATCGACGTCTTCCGGGGGAATGCCGCTGCCGTGAAGATTATCCTTGCAAGCGGCAAGAAGCTAAGCCCAGAGGAGCAGCGTCTGGTCGACATGACGGCAAGCACGCCAGCCTCACATTGCCCGAGAAGGAGCCCAATCTGCTGATAGTCTCAAAGAAAGAACTAGAGCGGGTATGCGTTGAGTTTACCGTAAGCGTCTATCGCGATTGTGTTTCTCATTGGCGATATCAAGGATATAATTTGTAGAAAACCTTTTAACAAGAAGAACGCAAAGGAAATCATAAGGTGGTTGCCAGGGTCAGGTCGTGTCAGCTTCACGAGAGCTCAAGGGTGTCCCTGCAGACGTTGTTTCCGGTTACACCAAGCGCATGGAGAATGACAAGGAGCTCTACGATTGTCACGTATAAGATGCTGGATATCACGCCTCTGATTTGGTGTCATTTAGCGTAAACTGAATAATTTCAACTAATGAAATCGATGTTCAGTTCCTAGATCATCTCGAACAGAAGCTGCGGCCAATCGGCGTGAAGGACCGTGACACTCTCCTTGCGATGAAGGCAGAAGAGCACAAGGCAGAGGGCCGCCCGTTCGATGGTGAATTTTATCTTTGGTATTATCGGTACTATGACCGCAGGTTCATCGAGACATTCCTCGCATTCGATGAAATGCTCGTGAAGGAGTTCTTCCCGGTGTCTGTCGTAGTGCCCACGATTTTGGAGATCTACCAGAAGTTGCTTGGTGTGCTGTTCGAACAACTCAAGTGCGAAACGTGGCACTAAGAGGTGCAGGTATTTGCTATATGGGAGGATGGTGCCAAGGACGAGAGCATATTCATCGGATACTGCTATCCTGACTTTCTCCCACGCGGTATGGAGCTCTTGACGTCGCGCCGGTATGCGTACAGACCAAAAGCACTCACACATGGCAGCGTGGAGGCTCGTTCCTGGATTCACTGCACTGGAAAAACGCTCACCTGATCACGGCCATGGTCGCAAACCTGGCGAAGCCAACGCCCGTCCGTCCACACCGATGTGGCACGACAATGTCGTGACGTTCTTCCACGAAATGGGACACGTTTTCCACAGGTTGCTCAGTAACACGCGGTTTTCTCGATTCCATGGTACGAGGTGCGTATCTTGTCATCTTCAGCCGCATGATGCCTTGTACGTGGTGCTTATTGGGTAAGAACGCAGTGTGGCAAGGGACTTCGTGGAGGCGCCGTCACGGATGTCGGAGAACTGGAAAGTGTTTGAAGAACCTCTCCCATCTCATAATTCTCCAAGACGGTCAAGTGTTGGGAGCCTAACTCTAGATCCTCTTCCCTAACCTTCGGAATCGTAACATGGAGATATCCGATGGTATGATCTTACGCGATTTTAATGGCCGTCCCGTTTTTCCGGCATGCCAGTGTGGTGGGAAACGATATGAGGGATTCAGGTTTATAGATAGAGAAGATGCCCGCTGGTCCTCAAGATATATGTGCGCTCATGTCTGGGCGTGCTTTGATTTTGGGGTTGTGGGGGGAAGGCACTTTCGAGAACGTGGTGACACCAACTACAACGCTACGTGACAGTGCGGATCATGGAGCCGTGACAAAAGCAATCGCGTTATAACAATAGGCTTTATGTACTACGTTTCATCAGGTTTAGACGAATGGTTACACAGGGCTAGTTGATTTCTCCAGACTTTGTGGCAATACTCGTCAGCTGTTTCTGGTTCACCACTCTGCGCGTAGCTTTTGTCTTCAACGGCGTGTGAGGTGAGTCCCGCTCAGGACGTAGCCTTCTGCCACAGCCTGGTTTTATGAATCTACACAGAGTCTTGAATCCCTGCCATTGTCTCGAATGACATTCGAGGTGAGTCCCACGCAGCAGTCATGGTTTTTCATTATGCGTTAGGGTTGGTTTTGAATGAGTGTGTATCATGAAGAGTCCCTGGACGTCGAATCTTCCCCATCGGGGCTAGGTCTGAGCTGTCGAGCGATAGGAGTCTCTTCTCCTTGCCTTTTGCTTTCATCTGCTCGTTCTTGTCGTCGTTCAGGTTACCCACCCTCCCATGCCCAGCATTGTGCTGTTTGTTGTACTTTCTTCTTTGAACTTCCGTTTCCGAGTTTGGCCGTCACGTCAGGTTTTGGGTTGTGCCCTTGCTTCTTGTATAGCATGAAATGTCTTGGCAAGTGCACCCTTCATTGCGCGCGAGCCTTTTCTTGGTGCGAAATCGATTAGAGTAAATTAATATTAATGCAACTATTGTTCTCCTTTATCGAAAGGTAACAGTACGTTTTCGTGTTTATATACGTATAGTTACATGGTATCGTGTGAGTGTCATTTTTCACAAGTCCATAATCGTAAAAACGTATTGTTACCTTTGGATATATATTAATAGTAAATACAAGCCTGTTATTCTGAGCAACCGCACTCTCACAATTACACGGATGTGAAGACGTACTGTTGCCTTCCGATAAAAAAGGAAACCAATTGTATCACTTGAAATGTAGTATATAAAAACCTATTGTTATAACATGATTGCTTTTGTCATGGCTCCATTACATAGCATCATAGCTGGTGTTGCCCCCACTGCCACAGTGACATCCTCAAAAGTGCCACCACAACACAGCACTAAGATCCATGGATGCCCAGACATGAGCATATATATATTTTGGGGGCAAGCCAGCATGTCCCCTCCATCTACAAACCTAAATATTGTTTCCCAGCATGGCCCCAGCACACATGGACCCATTGATTCAAAGTCCCAGTTGATGACACAGGAGTGGGCAGGCAGAGACAACAAGGAGGACAGCAAGAATAGATTGAATGGTAGGTGGGAGGAGGCAGAGGAAGACAGAGAAGAGCACAGCCAAGAGTAGAATGACGCCAGACATGAGGGCACAGAGTAGATAGAGAGATGCTTTCCTGAGTGTGGAAAGACTTAGAGCAGAGCCAGAGACAACATATAGACAAAGGTATAAGGTTGTAGTGGAGCTACAGAGAGGATGACTAAGAGACTGCCTAAAGCAGTAGAGTAAGAGCATGGCCAGAGAGAGAGATGAAAGAGCAGAGTCACAGATAGACAATAAAGTAGAGCTATAGTGATTAGATGTAGATAAAGTGGATAGAGGGATAAAGGGGCAGACAGAAAGATGAGATGTAGAATAAGATAATATAATAGAAGGAACTGCTCAGTGGCATGAAAACCAGACGAAATCCAACACTGGTAACATACAACTACTATGTCAAGGCCACAGCTACATCTAACAACTCTTTGGGGAATATACCGAGAAGTACTTGAATGGGATGTTAAGAAAATACGAGTATGACCAGATCAACATCGAGGTCTACACATCTATATTATTAGGGG
>QLPN01008497.1:0-10561 GCA_003314395.1 Albatrellus ellisii
AAATAACATGTTCGAGAAACTAGCCCATAAATCTCCATCTTCAGTTTGCCATGTAGGAACATAAACATTCAGAATCTGGTTAACTCCTACACACCGAACCCGAAGGTTGTGAAGCCGCGCACAAACCTCCAACAGATCGCTCCGGCCCTGGTTATCATTAATGTCCATTGGAACCCGCAACCGTCCAAATGAGCCCTGCAATGCACGCATGCCCCACTCAACAGATTGCCAATAGGACAGCAGCTGACGGTCAAACCGTAACCGCTGCTCTTGCTCATGTGGGTCAGAAGGTAGTCGTTCACCAGCCTTCAATGGTGCTTTGATACGACCGTTGAGGAAACGGGCACCACGTGGGAAAGCTGTATCAGCGATAAGGTAGTAACTGTCAGGTGTTTTGTCCCACAGCTTTTTGTAAATTAGCCGGGCAACTTTAGAGTCGTGCCAGCTGTCTGGACGGTTAATGGATGCTGTGACAATTAATCCTGAAAGTGCACATGTCACAGATGATGTTGGAAAAAGAAAAAAGGAGGCTCACCCCGGGAGAGAAAACAAAAACAGAATTGATATTGTGCTCATGGACCCAGCCATTGAACGTCACGTCCTCAACCTCCGGGTCTGATGACTCCTTAAGGCAAACCCGACGTTGTGATCGTCGTTCGCGAAGCTGTTGACCTTGCTCGGCACCCAATATGATGAAGGCCACGATCGCAACCAACTCATCCTGAGAGTCATTGGAACTGCTATTGCCACCATTGAAGAGATCCATGTAAAGCTACCAGGGGCAGAGGGGACAGACCAAGGAGGCTACAGCCAGGAACAAGCTGACTCATAATTTCTCTAAATCTTTGTGACATGTGCTTATGGTTTAGAGCAATAGGTGATGGCAGCCCTCTGCCACTACTGTACAGTGTGCCCTCTAGGTGGCTATTGTTAACCTCAGATGGCTCCTGTTGGAGATTACAGTGATGTGCAACAGTGAATGTGTGATAACACAACAGTGTGTTTATAGCACAAATGCACAAATAGCATGATGTGCTACATGGACCTGCTGCTGGACTCAGGGACAATACAGACAGACCCTACTTACAGAAAAAATCCCTTTGCATAGTTTTCTTTTCCTTCAGTCTTCTACAAAGAGACTGAGAATACAGTTGGCCATGCTCTTTCCAAGCACCTCCTTCCAATAGGAGAAGTCAGCCATTTGTGTCAGTGTATATCCTGGGACAGTGAGGACATATTTGGGCAAAGACTCTAGGGAATGTGGCACAGAAGTTGGCCAAGTTATGGCAGATCTTGAGCAAGGTGCTGGAGGGAGGTATGAGATTGGTAAGGAAAGAAGTATACCTCCATGGAAACAGAGTATAGAGGTTGTGTATGTAGGTAGTAGTGTTGTCAAAGTTTGGTTCAGTCCAGTTCGCAAGGTATTTTATCTGAACCCTGAACTGGACTTTGGGTTCAGCTTGACCCCTTTGCCTGAACTCTGGACCGGACCATTGGTTCTGGTCCAAAGAGGGTTCGGTTCTGGTTCAGAGGGTGGTGAACCCAGAACCAGACCACCGAAGTCAGTAAATCATAATTTTTTATTGTCAGCATACTACATGCAAATCTATCAACAGCAATCACTCATCCCACCCTTCCAAATCATCACCGAACACGATAGAGGGAGAAACCCAAGCAGAAATCATGATGCAATTTAGCTGTCTGTCGTAAGTGCAGTGGAGTGAATAAGGTCCCCATTTCAATCAATTACTTGTCTATGAAAAAATTTTATAGAGCACTACCCTCTTACCTTCAATTTGCCATGTTTGGGGGAATTTTTTTTACAGAATGGAGGACGATCATGTGAAGGCAACACAACTTGAATGGCCCTGCATTGTGCATTGTGCATCATTGGGAGCCATGGGAACTGGACTTGGAACAAAGAAAAAATGGAGGTGTGAAATCACGTACGCAATGTACGTTTCGGGGAACATGGGAACGTGACACTATGACTCAGACTTGTTGACAAACTTCTACCCATCGGGATCTCGGATTGAGTGGCTGTGTAATTTGACTGATGGCGGTTCAAACCGTGTTCGAACGCGTTCGACATGGTTCTTCAATATTTCCCTCCAGCTGAACCCAGAACTGGACCTTGGGATCGGTTCAACACCTCTTACCAAACTTCGAACTGGACCTAGGGTTCGGTTCTGCAAAAGTCCAGTTCGAACCAAAGTTCTGAGCTGAACCTTGACACCACTAGTAGGTAGTATAGGGTCTGTGAAAGGAGGCTACAGGTTTGTGTAGTGATTGTAAAGATGACATGGGAAAAACAAAAGAAACAAGATCTCAGAGCAAGCTGAGATTTGAAAAATTGGCTAAGCGACATTGAATTGAAGGCAGTACACGGAACGCCCTAGTAAAAGGCGAGGGCGTTGTCTGTTTGCACTGCCCTCTGCCGCTACTTATTATTACTAATTTTCCTGAGTCATGGATATAACTTTGCATTTTGTGTGGGACGCGGGTGTTGGGAGGGAGACCTGAGCTTAGGCGCTCTCACCATCCCTTCAATGTTACTTTGTCTGTCATGTCAGACGACCAGCTTAAGCTTGTCGCTGCTTCTACACTGTACCGTTTATTTTCTACCTCAAAGGTTCCTGTCCCCATCAGCTCACTGGATCTGCTAACACTTGTTATATCCAATGGCCCGCCTTCCAGTGTTTTTGACTCATTTACAATAGTGCCGACCTTCCGCCTGACCGACCTTTCGCGCTTTGAATCAATCCTGGAATCCTTGGCGAGGCAGTGGAACCAAGGTGCTATTGCCATAATGCGCGATGATTCTGGTGTCATTATTCTAGATGTCAAGCTCGGTGCGGGAAGCAATTCGGATGCGAGTGCTGCCCTTGCATGCGGAAGGAAGAGGAAAAGGATCATCGACGAGGACGCAGATTCTGCTGCTGGTAGTGGGGATGAAGCAGAAGAGTATGAGGAGGTCAAGAGACCTGCTACAGTGCTCGAAAGCTTGAGCAAAGAGCTGAAGGAAGTCTATGCGATCTTGCAACGAAGTACAGCCAAGGGACGTCTGCTCGCAGAACAGGTATGCATATGGTCGTTCCAATCGGACTTCAGCATGATTTGAACACTCTGGTCTCTTGAGTTCCACTCTGTCAACCCTGCCTTTGACCCTATATGTCCGCACATCACAAAGGACGACTGTGTCAAAGCTCGTGCTGCCCTTCCAGTTCCATTGCCTGGTATCTGCGAGCGTGTCCACTTCCGGCCACTCATCCGGCCGCACACAGATCCCGCGCTTGGTCATTGTTCCTACCTCAATACATGTTATTCGGAGCCGACGTACGCACAGTCGCCGTCTATTCCACTACTACCTTCAGCACAGAGCCAGATCAACGCGCAGTGGCCCAAGCCGCAGCTTCCGTCAGGCTTGGGTGCGGGTGGCAGGGGAAAGGAGAAGGCACCGTGTCGATATTTGCACTATGAAGTAGATTGGGACCCCGGGGTTGCCGGATGCGACGAGCAGAAGGAAGAGAGAGTTAAGAAACAACCGCACCGGCTCGCCATCGGCCTTGGTCCAACTGGTGCAGCTGCACCTGTTGTGAGTACACTCTATTTTCTTGTATCGTTACGAAACAGACTCAGCTTTCTTCAACAGCTTCCTCCACAATGGATCAACTGCGACCTTCGTAGGTTCGACTATTCAGTATTAGGCAAGTTTCATGTGATCATGGCGGACCCTCCGTGGGACATTCACATGAGTGTAAGCTTCACCAATTCGTCTGTCGTTTCGACCAACTCTTAAAGGGTCTTGTTCCGTCAGCTACCCTACGGAACAATGACAGATGATGAGATGCGGGCTATGCCAATTCCGATGCTTCAAGACGAAGGCTTGCTTTTTCTCTGGGTCACAGGTCGCGCCATGGAAGTCGGTCGCGAGTGTCTTCGTGTGTGGGGCTATACACGCGTTGACGAGGTGATCTGGGTCAAAACCAATCAGGTATTTACAACCTACATTCTGTGCGCTTTTGTGCCGATCATCATTGTTCTTGAGCTGCAACGCGTTATCCGCACAGGACGCACAGGTCATTGGCTAAATCACACCAAAGAACACATGCTTGTTGGCATAAAGACCCACGTAGACGGGGCTGGAAACCTCAAGTTCCCATCATGGGTGAATCGCAGCCTTGACACCGACGTCATCGTATCAGAAGTACGCGAGACGAGTCGCAAACCTGACGAGGCGTATGGACTGATTGAGCGTATGTGTCCGGGTGGAAAAAAGATCGAGATATTCGGTCGTAAGCACAACACGCGGCCTGGGTGAGTACCTGTTCATATGTATATCATCTCCGAAGGTGCTCACAGATTAGACGCAGGTGGTTGACGCTTGGAAACCAGCTCGGTGGCGACCAGATTTTTGAGGAGGATCTTGCAGAAAGGATCAAGACAAGGTCAGCTTTCACGGATTGTTCAACCTGGTGACATACTGAGAATACCTATGACGTTGTCACAGGTATCCCGAGCGGGTAATAAGCACAATGGGTGTGCACCCAGTGACTTAATCAAGTATTTTATTGTGGACTACACTGTTGCTTTATCGCTATGTTCCTCATCCATTCGTAAACTGTAGCACAGGCTCTATATAATACCTGCAATGTCATTCTGTTCAAGACCTGCCTTTTGAATGTCAGACTACATCGTAACGTATGTCGAGATAATTGTATAGTCAATCAACTTGGTTCCAACTTTATCTTCTTTTGTGTATCTGCATGTACGATAAACAACCTGCAAACTCAATGAATGTCCAGAAACCAGAGATACCTGTCATGAGGTCTTCCTCTTCTTTCACTCGCTTGGGTGTTGAGGAGCCCTGAGAATCTAATGAAGGAAAGTTATTCACATGCGAAAGGATTGAATCAGGACCTCTAGTTACGTTTTGATGCAGCAGTGATATCGACAAATTGCTTGAAGAGGGCCTGCATTGCCTCTGATGCTTCATATTCTGGCCACGTACTGTCAGTATATGTCGATTCCACCATTGACTACAAGGTGATATTCAATAAAAGGAGAGACTGACCTGAAGAATCAGGCTCAGACTCATTCTTTATAGCTGCCAATGGAACTTGCTCAAGCTGGGGTTCAGGCTTGATGTTGGGCTCCTGCTTCACTTGCATTTCCTCAGGCCTAGAGCCAGCTGATGAATGGATTAGCACACACAGGTCTTCAGTACAATAACTCATAAACATCAACATCTCACATACCAGCTGAGGTCCGGGTCCGAAGATAAGCATTGTAGAGCTCTTGGAGCTCGCGTGATGGCTCCGGCTCCAAGTCTTAGTTGACTGCATTAACAAAAGATACAAGAGTCATTGGTTATGCATGCACACACCTTCAAGCTGTTGGTTGAATATCTTGGCCTCAATACTATTATTATCATCTCTTTCATCTGCTGGTGGGGGTGTAGGTGTGCGCTGCCTTGATGCTGGCAATGGCAGTGCCTCAGACAACATCCTCTGGGGTGGCTGGGCCCAGCTAGGCAAGGGATATGGGTCCTGAAAAGTGTGTCCTGGTGGGAGGCAGTAAGAGACAACCCATTCCTTCCAGCCATCTAGTAGGGTAATGGGAAAGTTAAGTACTGGTCATTCTGAGGCTCTACTAGTGTGCACTCACGGGCGTTTGGATCCCCACTCGTCTTCCAGTCGTACTCAAAGATAGTAGATGTACTACCCAGTGAGCCAGAAAAGTTGTTCACAAACTTGTGCCATTTATGTGCACCCAACATAGGCTCAAGATTGAGATCATATGGCAGTTGGACAATAACTTCAGTCCTCTGGTCACACCATAAGATGATCTGGATATGTATTAAGATGCTGGTTGTTACTCACAGTGTTCGTGGTGAAGACTGCATCCACAACCAGTTTTCTACCAAACATCACTGATATCCAACCAGATAAGCGCTTAATGTCGAGCTCTTCGATTTTCTTCCCCTTCGCTGGTATCCCAAACCCATTCACCACAATGATATACCTTGCATTATCGTTGACTGGGTAGGGTGGTCCTTTCTTACCTCCTCTGGCCATGTTAAACAGGATCTGGGACTGAAGATTGGCAACTTGAAAGGTCAAAGGTCTGTGCGAGTGACTAACGTGATGCAAGACTATATAAGGTCTTATACGTCTTTTACACGTATCTGTGAGGGAGACAATGCGAGAATTCTCGTTTTCACACCGTAACAGCGGTGCGTTCTGCTCCTCTTTTCACTTGCCCTCCACACCTTCTTTTCACCAAGCTCAAATGTGCCACTTGGTCCAGTGTCTAGCACCTCAGTCTTATGGCAGCCGACTCATCACCCTCGTAGCTCACCTCGTTCTTCCCTCACTCTTAGGCTGATTCCTCGCTGGAGCGGAAAGTTCCCGCGCCTTCGCCGCCTTTGCTCCGCGCATCTAGACACTACGCTAGTACGCCTATCCATAGCACATACTGAGATCGCCAAATTCATTATGTTAAATATACTCGACGAATTGTTCTCAGCACCGAAAATGTGTCATTGTGCACATCTTCAGCTTGATATCATGATATCACCCCCAAGTCATAGGACAAAATTTGTTCGACCACTATTAATAGCAATATACTGTTCATAACATTCGCCCCCCCCCTTCGACGACTCTTCATTCAAGCTCCAAGAAAAATGATATTGAATAGCTGATTATCTGTAGGAAGTATAATTAATTGAGATTGTCTGGCATTGATGATCCTTGATGATCTAGCTCCTTTAGTAAGAGCTTATTCACGGCTTTTGCATTGTCTAGGTATACTGTGGAAAAGATGGAGTCAGCGTTATAAGCCGAAAATCAACCAAAGTAATTACGGACCGTGATGTCCAGCGCGGGGGATAATGTACATGAAACACTTCTCGTTGCCGGCAGCGCGGAGGTTGTTTATTGCCAGTCTGCCGCCATCATCATCCATCCAATCGTGCTCGCCATCTAAAGTATCTGATAAGGCACAGCAGCACACAGCAAGATTGGATTACTCACAAACGAAGGTGACGGGCATCTTCAATGGGGCTATGCGATCCACGAGGGGCATACGTGCATGCGCACCGACAGCCAAGATATGCGCTAAAGCAAGACGTGAGAATAGTCTACATTGAGATAGGAACATGCACAGCTCACAGATACAGTACTCGCCAGATCCCTTTGCCAATGTGATATTCATAATGTAATCGTGCATGTCGCGTGTCTCGTCATCGCTAAGCGCCGCAAACCTGCGAGACGAATACTAAAAGAGGCATGGTGGATGATAAGACCTAATGAGATGATGAAACAACACGCGTCCACATAGCCTCACCTTGCCCACTAACATGGGACCCAAAAATAAAGTGGATCTCACCACCTGAAACGGGGTCCAGCCCTCCTCCCAGAGATAGGCGAACAGCCTCCTCGTCTTGCTCTCCTTTTTCTTCTCCGCTTTTGGGTCTTCCTTCATCGCCTGCACACGGGCAAACGTTGCCGTGCCAACGGGAGGATTGTCGTTCGTCTGCTCGTCCATGGCCTCGCGACTTGTTGGCATATTGTTCGGATCACGAGGCACACCCGCAGGGGAAAGTAAAATAAGCTTATTGACGCGAGATGGGTAGCGCAGTGCATATGCCACACTGAAGTAAGCGCCGAGTGAGTGGCCGACGAGAGTCATGCATCTGAGCCCCATGTGTTCACGCCACTGTTCGAGCGAATCAACAAAGAACGACTCAGCCTCGTGTACGCGGCCAGGTATATCGCCTCGGTGAGCCTTCACACGGAAAGGAGGGCGAGCGGAACGGCCCATACCGAGCCAGTCAAGTGCATAGACGGCCGAACCGCGCGAAGCTGCCCATTGAGCAGCAGTGGGGAAGTTGAGGAAGTAAAAGCCGAGGCCTGCACCATAACCATGAAGAAAAACGGCGGGAGGGGGTGCGTTGGTAGCCGGTTTAGTGGGAGTAATAGAAAACATGTTCAAGAAGTGCTTCGGTTCTGCTAGCGGAACTTGAGAGCTGCGCGCTATTACATCCTCCTCACCATGCGGAGACAACGTGGAAGAGCCAGATTTGACGAATGGTAGGCGTCTTTATCACAATTAAGAAGCAACCCACGTGCTGCAGTACGAAGAGAGGCGTACCTGAGTAGACGCTCTTCACTAGCAGCACTTTGCTTCTCACCGGCTGACCACCTAGAAGAAAGGTCAGCGTATCTCATAGTAGCAACAGTTTCGTCGTCTTACCAGCTGCGAAAGCTGGCCGCTACTGTTGAGGGAATCTCACGGGCAGGTGGGAACGGTAGTGCTTCAGGAGGAATCTCAGAGATTGCACTAGCAGCAGTAGCCATGATACGCCAATTGTGTAGCCGATATGCCAGGTTCGGTAGAAATACGAGGGAGAGGGGATTGGAGATGATGGAAGAAGAAGGGACGATGAAGGGAGGGGTGAATGTCCGGCCGCAGTAAATGAGGCCAGGGAATGCTGCCGGTGTAGTCGTCATATCATGCCGTAGTGTATTGGTCAGCAATCGGGCGCTCGTTGTCACTGCCGTCCCCACAAAACACTTCAAAGAAAAAAAAAAACCCCCTCCATTTGTCCATTGCCAAGGTCCGCGGAGGATGCTTGAGCGGAAGTCAAGTTGCTAGATCAGGGAGGCATCTTCGGAAAGAAAATTAGGCAAGTGATGTTGTATAGCGAGTGCAATAAGTACAAGTGTGTAGGTACCCCTGCAGGGAAAGGAGGAAGGAAAAAAAACCCGTTGGCAGATAAACACAAGAGGGCAAAAAAAGAAAAAACACGGCGACGCACATATCGCATACGACCCTTTTTATGAGCCCGTACGACGCTTCTTTTTAGCCCGTGTGCCTCCAATCTTGATGGGTGTACTGTCCGTAATGCGGTTCACCACCTTCCTCACCTCCTCGCCCTCGCTCGTCATGAGAACCTTGTATACCGCCTCGCGCCCTTTTCCGAACCCCTTGAATAAAATCTCAAGTTGCATGCCCGGAACCTCTTTAGTGACTCCTACGATCCGCTTGAACGCGGCCACTGCGCACTGGTAGCCCGCCTCGTACCCCGATCGGTTCACGCCTTTGAACCCTAGCATCCCGGCGGACCACGACCCCTCCTTGACAACATTGCCACGCTCGTTGCTCAGCGAGACGAGCGTGTTATTTGGCGTGCACACGACGTGTAGGTAGTGCTGGACGATATTGACGCGCTCGCCGAGAGTTGGGCGCTTTTTTAGATTGGCCATGGGATTGATGTAGCTCAACTTGGAATAGTTCCCTGTCGGTGGGCCACTGTCGGGTGCAGATTCTTGAGATGGCGAGAAGGCCGGATGGGTAACGTCCTGCATACGGACAACACTAGCGGAGAGTGCTCTGCGCGCATTTCTAAGAGACGATAGCGGCAGAGATCGCAGAGCAGGTAAAGACATGATGCGAAGAGAGGGTTGCTCAGTCCCCAAACCTCGGTGGTATTATACACTTGTTGAACTCCCAGTGGCTTCGCGTCATATGTTAAAGCTCCGCTATTCGTCGCCACATTCCATTCGGGCGTGTGCGGAACGCGCCTCCACGTTCCTCACAACGCCCACAAAGTCTCTCCAACTCCAAGGCAAACCATGGGGGTACGATTCGATTCTTCCAACTCTATCTACATTCCTTCATGATTATATTCCTCCGTGTAGCTCTCTAGCACATTTTACAATACCCTCGTAAAGCGGAATAGTAAGCTCTGCCCTGTTGTCCCATCTGAACACGCTTCACCTCTCTTCTACCTCTCACCTCCCCAGGTATCTATGTCACGTCCATCTTTGCCGGCGCGTTCGCATTCGGCGTAGGCTTCGACATTGGTGTCACCTCATTCTGGGACTACTGGAACCGCGGGGTACGTCTCCGCTTTGCGGAGTTCCCGCGGTGTATGCACATACTGACAGTCTAACTCTTTCTGTCTCCTCGATTTCTGCAGAAACAATGGAAGGACATACGGTACAAATACGTCCAGGGATAGATAGGACGCGTGCAGCTATTTGGAGTACCGAATCTCATATTCTCTAAACCATTCATTTTCTCAATGTCTTTCTGTGACTGGTGCGAGGCTGTTATGGTGCTCCAGCTTCTTTCAAGTCTGTGACTCAATATGTCCAGGATCTCCGCTCCTAAATGTCCGCCTACATAATGAGCTCTAAGTCCAAGTGGTAGGCGGGACTGAAATCCTGGACACTAGTGCTAACCACTTAAATTTGACCGCCAGATCCCTATTACAACGGGTTTGGGGTCCGGAGACAGCTACTTTCACACCGGACCGGCACAGGTGCGGGAGTCCGGGACCGCATTGGCGCTGAACGTTGCAGGCCTCGTTGAGGATGTCCGGTCTCGATGGCTCGCAGGCTATGGCAACGAACCGTACTACTGGCCTTACGCCTTGAGTGGCCCACCCTAACTCACTTCCCCCATGTCCCATGATCCCACAGACCCTGCACTTGACACGCGTTCACAATCGTCGATCTGGGCACATTCCGTAAGTTTTTTTTTGTATTTGACT
>QLPN01008497.1:14233-51086 GCA_003314395.1 Albatrellus ellisii
ACGTCGTAGAATGCAAGTCGTGGTAGGAAGCACCAACTGGGTCGAGGTCTGACGATGGGACCCCAACACAGACCGCAGGCTCTTCGTTCCATTGCGGACGATCACGGGGTCTGCCACGGGAGTCTGGTGGTTTGAGAACATCCTTGCGCCATTGTGCAAGATCGGTCATAACGTGGTCCTTGACAGATGCAGAACGGTCCTTTCTGCTGGGAACGTCATTGTCCCATGCGTCGCGTACACTGGTGCTGCTGATACTTTCGTGGGTGCGTATACGATCAAGAGCAGTGGTGCTTTTCTCGCGCCGAACGGCGGCGGCTTCTCTCTCGGGCCAGTCTGTGCGCTTGACAAACTCAAAATGAGCTTCACTTACGTCTGGCTGGACACGTGAGCCCGTCCTGCGACGGGAAGGAGAACCAGCCCGGATGCGTGTGAGGGAATTGAGGTCGTCCGTCGCGGAAGAGGAAACGGAATGCTTGAAAAGTTGAAGAGAGTCGGCAACCTTGCGACTTGCGGCGGAAAGGTGTAGGGTTGAGCGGATCTGGGACTTGGGGGAAGCAGAGGAGGATGTAGAGGAGGATGAACGGGAGGATGAGAGGCGGGTTGTTCTTGGGGAAGAGACAGAATGTGGCTCGGAGGAGAGGTGATTTGAGGGAAGGGTGGGGGCTCTCGGCGTATGCTTCCGACAGTGACGGTTACGGGATGGAGAGGGGACATGCTGGTCTGGATGGTGAGAAGAGGCATGGAGGCCAGATGGATGTAAGTCGGAGCGGGAAGGAGCGGGGAAGGATGGACGACGAGGAGGCGTATGGCGGTTGTCAGGAGAAAGACAGGAACCAGAGGCAGAATGGGGAGGAGAGTGGGGAAATCGGAAAAGGTGGTCTGGGGAATGCCGAGGGTCGGTGAGGGAACCCATGGGGCCAAAGCGACAGCGCCAGGGTAGATGAGGAGAAATGCGGCCGCTGAAGAGGGACAACGACAAAAGACTGACGAGCAGATTATTTGGGTTTCTAAAATCGCACCCTCAACCTCCCAGTCCCCTGTCACCCCTCGCCTTATGACGTTATGCCACGTGCGCCCTCCCAGTTCCATTTCCCCTTTTCACGCACGTGCGACTCTGCATCTTACCCTTCTCCATCGTTCTACTTTCTCTTCGGCCCTATCATCGTATCTACTGGCCGCTGCCGCTGACCCGACGTCTCGTCTTCAACACCCCTTCGTTGCCTCCCTTCCGACTCTGTTGTGCCCGTTTCTTGCAGGTCTTTTACTGTTAGCCTTCACCCCTGGTCGCGGTCTTCTTCACAAACCTTCTCTGTCGTTTGACATGTGCGTTGCCGCCCATATCCTATCTTTTGACGTGTATCACTCTATCTGATATCGAAGTACGAACTTCTTGACTGCGGCTACACCCGGCACGGCGTCTTATCTCCAACCTCTCATATCTCACGTCTCGCACCACGGCTGAATTACCAACTTGTCCTTGTCTCGTCGATGACGAAGAGACATACTACGTACCTTTCTCCATCGTTCCTCTGCTAATATCGCTCTTTTTCTTCGCTCCACACAACTCTAAAATCCCGATTCTCGTACTGAGCACGCCAGAACCTTTGCACGTGAAGTGCAGGCAGCAAGGTTGATGTCACCGGTGAACGTGCCCCGATGCTCGTCTCCCAATGGTTGCCACCATGTTCCTTCTTCTGCCTCTACCCATATTTGTGCCATCCTCTCCTTTTGGCATCTCGAGCTCGACAGTAGGGCGCATGCAATATTTATCTTCCCTGTTCATCCTTGTCTTTTCTTGGACCTACCGCCTAGACGTAAATATGTTGTATGCTCCATCGGACTTCTCTCTCCGTTCACCATACAATTGCGCTCTGGACCCTCGCTTTACCCACGTTCGTGTGCGTATGTACGTAGTCACTGCCGCCCTATAGGCTGCGAGCCCCGTTATCACACCGTATATCGGTATCGCTGAGCGATATCACCACGGCAGCGATAAGCCTGACCGTCTCCTGCTAGTGCACCAGACTCCGCCGCTCTCGGCGCCAGCAGTGGCCCGCGGGTTCTGGGGAATTGCGCATGTTAGCGAGAGTCAAGGCTGTGACTGGGGGCTCAGGCTCGGAAGGAATGCCCTATCAAATCGATCCGAGAGTCCACTCCTTCCTTTCGCGGCTAAGCATTTGTGTTTTGGAAAAGGTAAACCAAAACGACTATCTTCTGGGTAATCACCAACGGAAAAGCCACCTGCCGCGGGGAGCATCGGTTTGATTTTTCCACTGTCTCGCAGGCTCCTGCTAGCCATTGCTGCAGACCCCGAGGTGTTGTGGCACAGCATTCCCAATCCCTGCTAAGTCCTCTGCTTTACGTTCCCGCCTGTGTGCGGCCATCGGTCCCATCTGCCAGATCATAGGTCATTAGTAGTGAATCACAGTCGTGCAGATGTAACTTAAATTCCGGGACATCTCCGACGCCCTCATCGAACTACTTACTGTACCTGACACTCCACCGACGTCGATCATACGGGGAGTTCCGCGCCATGCGCGGTGCATGCCGAGACCATCGCCCCCTCCCCCGATGTCGCGCAGTGCAAGGCCCTCGGCCGCCGATCCCACCGTTGCGCATCCGCGCGCTATGCACTGCTGGCTGGCCCCGGTGCGATCCGCCACGTCGACGACTTGAGATCTAAGCATGCCCCTTGACTTCGATCTCCTGCGACACATCGCGACTCGGCGCTTCGACCTCGCGGTCGCGTCACGGCACACGTGCGTGATGGATGATGATGATGATGACGACGACGATGATCTATAGTATAGCGTAATACAAGCGTCTTGTACGGCTTGGACGCACGCCTGGCCCGGGGGTCGCAGATGTCGTCACTTAGGAGATGCCCCCTTGGCGTTGGAGTCGACGAATCGGAAGTGTTAAGGTTCATGCGGTGGTGTGGGCCTAGAGTTGCTGTCCATCCGAGTCTGGGTGCTCGATGCCACGTGGTCCAATGGTTATGTTGGCACTATTCCACGTAGTGTATGCGTCTGCTCTGCACTGTGACGCCGCACGCGCTAATATATGATCATCCTTAAGGCCCATGCGTTAAATGCAGTGCGGACGAACCTAGCGGAGCGCACCGTTCAATCTATTCGCTGTGAACATTCTATTCATCCAACGGAAGAGCCCGCCTGGGAGCAGCGGCTCCCACAGACAGTGCTGCTCTTACTCCTGAGTAAGACACACCGTAGGCCGTTGCTTCGTTCGATAAAAAGCTGTTCTTCTGTCAATGTAATGTTTCCAGCTTCTGCCACCACACGACTTGTTCCTGGCATACGCAGCCATAAAATAACACACTGGTCAGAGCTGCTGAGATGGTCCGCGACCAGATATCACGACAGACACCGAACACACTCATGCAACGCGCGATGCCATTAGAAGCAACCACCACTGCCAGTGTACCACCACAAGAATACGCGGGCGGCCGGGACGCACCCCACCAGTCCAAATGCAAACCGACCAAGTCCTCTGCGAAAACCAAACGGTATCATGGGCATACACGCTGCAACGCGGTTGCACTACAGCGATGTGTGCGTGCGTGTGCGTAATATTGTGAATGTAATGACGTGACGCGAATCATGTTAGGGTGACAGCAGAAATGGAGTCAACGTGCGTGGCGCTTTCATCCGTTTGTAGCTGCGCACGATGGCGACCCTACACGCTCACAGCGGCCGCCTCCTCTATCCGCCGTCGTTTGGGAAGCGGTTCATCCGGCGGGTCATCATCGTCCACGATCACGATAGGCGACGGTGGGGCTTTGTCCGAAAGTATCGCGTTCATAGCTGGCTCGAAACCGGACTGCATCGTCGGTGGTGGGGGGTGCGTAGGCAGCGACTGCATCAGAGGTGCGGCTGCGGGCGCAGCTGATTGTTGAGGCTTACGCATCGGTAGGGGCACCGTAGTAAACAGGCCCGATATCGGCGCCTTCTCATTCCGCTCTTCCTTCCCGTCCCCGCCATCCTTCCCGCCACGACCCATGGCGCCTCCCCGTCCCCGCTTCCCGCGACCTCGTCCACGCCCCCGCGCCGCGGCCTCTGTCTTGATCCGCTCCTTCAAGAAACGGACAATGTGCCCGTGCAGAATCTCCAGCGCCTTCTGTGCTCCCAGCGCCTCCAGCTCGCGCAGCTGGGCCGACGTGAGGTGCGAGAAGATCGTCGGATTCAGGATGAGCTGATTCTCGTGCAGCACGATGGGTGGCGTAGCGAGATGTGGGTTCGTCGACGATGCACCAGTAGCGGTGGTGCTCGGGGCGGAGATGTGTGATGTCGGGACAGGGCCGATGATGATGGGCAAAATTACAGATGTAGGGATGGATGGAATATTCGAAGGGGACGGGATGATAGATGCGGAGCTATTCATTGGTGATGCTGCAGATGTAGTCGCCAGGGACGGTGGGGCTGGAGATAACGCCGCCGAGGCATTTATTGCCTGCTGGGTCTGTGAAGAGGGAGGTATCTGAAGCAGCGACTGTGGCTCTGTCTTTACTTCAGTCTTTACCTCAGGAATAGCTGTTTGAACCGATGATGGTAAAGGAATGGGAGAAGTTGCCGTTCGAAATGCCAAAGGTGCTGAAGTTAGTGGTGGTGGTAACGGTGCCCCCTTTGGTTCGCCGCGCACACTCCGCTTGAGTGGCGGCTCCAGCGGCGACGCACCGTTCTTTGTCTTCTTCGACCCGCCCTTCCCATCCTTTCCCCCGACAGCCGCCCCTGACGCACCTGCCTGTACCCGAGCCTCCTGCTCCTCGAATATATACTCGAACTCTTCCTCTACTGCCCAATAATAACCTTTCCCCCGCTCTCCAGGGGAACGCTCGATCTTACGAAACGCACGATTCGAAGATAAATTATGTCGTACAGACTTCTGGAGGATGCGGGATGTTAGTCAGGTACAAGAGGCGGTTGTGACATTGACGTACCTCCCAACCTGTCTTCTCATTATATCGATACCAGTCATAGTTCTCCATCATCCAGGACAGTATGCCCTGAAGGGTACCCTTACCACCGAGAGCCTTGATAGCACGATAGCACAATTGAGCGTATGTGAGCTGGGGCTTTGGCGGCATCTCCTCTGGCTTCGGCCAGGGCCGCGGCTCAGCGTCAGCTGCCTTCCTCTTCTTACCGGATTGCTTTTGCTTTCCTATGGCATTTACCCCGGGAAGCTTGAGCGAAGCCGCTGGCGGGACGGGTTTCGGGGAAGGCGGGGATACGACGGCAGGTGGTGGTGAGACGGAGGGAATGGATGAAGGAGGAGAGAGAGATGTTATGTCGACAGATGGTGAGCGCGGACGATTCGCGGACGACTGAGAGCTAGGGGAGGGGGAATCCTCCGGGGCAGGAGGCGGAAGAACGAAGTGAAAAATACGAGATGCTATTTGAATTTGAGAGCTGCCAGCATGTCAGTCTTTAGCGAAACCAGACAGTAAAGCCCACGAACTGTTCGCCGAGAGGGACTTTACTGCCTTTGCCAGACCAAGTTCCATCTACCCAGGCACCGTTCCTCCCCATGACCATAAGAACAAAGCGTTCCTCTTCCTCATCATACTCTATCTTGGCATGTAAACGTGATACGCTCTTGAGCGGGCCCAAATCGACATCGACCTGCCCTTGTTCTGAAGAAGATGCCGTGAAATTGGGTATACATCGTCGCCCGATGGTGACATTAAGGGTCTGGAGATAATAAGTAACATTAGGGAATGCAAGGCTGTAGTATGCGCTAATCTTGTCGGGCGTGGGTTCCGGGTTGAAAGGGTCGCCGCCAACGATAGTTGCAACGTTCTGAGCTTCTGTCGGGGAAGCTGTACGAGAATCCATGATGGAGAAGTATAGGCGAGGGCAAAGAGACAGGATTGAAGAGGCCACACCGGAAACCGTATTGTACTCGGTCAATGCCAGTTGCTTGCTTTCAAGCTGTCGAAACTAAACAAGCACCCACAAATATTCACGTCACGTGTCTATCTCCCAGAGCAATGTCCGAGCTAGTGGTGTGGAATTAAGTATTGACTCCTCCCTGTCTGTGTCCCGCTAATGTCAAAGGAAAAGGCCACGAACAGAGTGACAACAGAAACCATTTCCTCGCTTGCTGACAAGGATGTCAGCTCCACCGATAGCGGCATCCGTTACATGGCCTACGGCTCGCGTCTCCGTACAGCTCTCCGAGCAGGCCATCGGTACCTAGCATACGTATGCTATCTGCCCTTTCATTTCATAGGCGATGGCTTACTTCTGACTAGACGAGCGAGGTTGGCGAAGCCTTCCGTCCTGTCGTACCCCCGAGCCTCGTTACTGCAGCGTATGGCGTCTCGTGGGCATACCTTGCAGGGTGGGACGTCATGGATGCCATGATTGTACAATTCTGACCATGACTCTACTCTCATAGCGATGTAGGCTACGAGGCTTACAAGGCTCATAGACAGGGACCAACTCTCTTGGAGGCAGCCAACTTCTCTGAACCTACCCGTGTCGGGATGATTGCTGTAAAGCGTGCTGCATTCCAATCAATCGCTTCCATGTACGTGCTACTTCTATCAGACATGATTCGAGACATCACATTACGTACAGGGCACTGCCTGCATTTACTGTCCACACTACGGTAAAGCAAGCCAAGAAGTTTTTTGACTCATCCAAGAATCCTCGACTTCGCTCGTGGGGCCCCACCCTAACTGGTCTCGCTATCATACCAGTCCTTCCATATATCTTTGACGAGACCGTCGAGTATGCAACGGACCGCGCATTCGAATGGGTGGAACACAAAGTTGTAGAGTACCAGGATACCAAGAAAGAGCCTACAGACTGATCTAGACATGCCAATTCACTTCTCCGACAACACCGTGCAACAAGTTAACATCATCTAATGTCACTATGCATTGTAGCTCAAACTTAGGTTATCGGCACAACAACAGATGTAATGCAGTGATAATTTATACGATTTGGATGGTGAATGGTGACCTCTCGTAGCGATATATGTCCTTCTACAGCCTCGCAGGTGACTCAAATCATATGGCGGCCCAATGCGAGAGGTATTGAGCTGATGGAGTTCGGTGGGATGACGCCAACTTCTGTGACGACGGCGGTAATATTTGACGGCGGAGTCAAGTCGTACAGGGGGTTGAGGATTTCGAGGTTCGGCTCATTCTCAAGTAGCAATGATTCACGAGGCCGTGATAGAGGGAATGAGGAGAAGAGATCTCCAACAGGTGCTATGGCCATCATTAAAGTCAATGCAGTCTTGGAGATAGCCATGATGGAAATAGCCAACCTAGCTCATTTCTAGTGAAGCTATCAAGCGGAACACCTTCTGAGAACTTGTATGTTTCACAACAAACAACGACGGGTACGGAGTGCTGCTTCGCCATCATTGCTACGAGCGCGGTTCCGGCACGAGAGTAGACAGCGCCATTCGAATGTATGGAATGTGCACCGAGGAATACAATGGATACCTCAGATATGACAGACCCGAGTGCAGGCAACAGCAGGTACGTGCAAGGCACTGTAGCAGTAGCCAAGGCGGATAAGAGGCGTTTGCCTATATGAAGTTCAGCGTGTATGCGAACCCACAATGAGAAGTGTTACGCACCTTCAAGCATAGGTCGAGAGTCCACGACAATCACAGAAAATTGAGTTCCCTCGGACCAAGCCCGAAGAAGTACTTTCTCCACGACAGAGGATCTATACTTGATCAGATGATACCGGGGAGGGGGTCAAAAAGTAGAGATGAACTACCTAGCATAAGTCAATACTACGTCACCGTCATGAATCTTCTTCATTGCAATCTCTTCGATAACTTGATCCGCGATAATGACTCGATCACGTATGTAGTTGTCGATCTTCTCACAGAGCTCATCCTTAGCCTGGTAAAATGAGATAGTCAAGCGGTGTACAACTGTTATAATGATGGATAGAATTACATCTTGCTCTGGCAAATCGATGTCTGAGCCACTGATCTCTAACTTCAACTGTCGGATTGCATTGCCCATCGTCACAGACATTGGCCTTGAAGATACCAGATGGCTAATCTGTGCTGAAAGATGTGTCATTAGATGTCGCGAAAGGGTATTATTCTGGGGCGTGGTATAATCTTGTATGACCTAGGATATGGTCAATCTTCGCAAAAATCCGTCAAAACCATAAAGATACCTGTTTGAAAGCAGATAGTGTCGCGATGCAGCGTGCATTCGCTCCAGAGATTTTGAATTCCGAAAACATCAAGCCAAGGCGCACGATAGCAGGATGGATGTCGCCTTTTGCGATATGTGCCGTTGGTTTTTGCAGCGCAAAATGGGAAAATATCCGCAGCCCCCGCGATTGCCCGACCGCGACCTCCGCCGCTGCGACCTTCGCATCTTTTGCCCCTTTACTCGCCGAGACTGCCACTGCACCCTTGACCTGCCCTTGGCCCTGGGGCTGGCTTTCGCCTCCCTTCCCTCCTTTCTTTTGTGCAGGAGATGGGGGTACTAACGGCTGCCCCTGCTTCTTAGTGCTGCTCTTCGCGTCTGCAGACGCGTTGGAGGCGCCTGCTTGCCCAGACGCGGCCTTGGAGGCCTTTGCGGCACGCTGTTTCTCCTGCAGCTCCCGTCGCTCTACCTTGGTCATCTGCTTCTGAGACTTGTTAGGTTGGGTGGCAGCCGCGGAAGACGGATTACTGGCAGCCTTTGTGTGTGTAGGACCGTCGGGAAGTTTAGAAGGAGTGGAGAGAGTAGAAGTAAGCGACATCTTAGGCGACGCAGGGCGAGGGATTAGTTAAGAAAAAGGATTTCGCAAGGGGAAGCGGTGTCTGTGGCGAAAGTTTATATGGTGCAGTGTGGATGAATGACGGAATATATCTTGCATTCGAGTAGGTCCGAGTCACTTGCCAGCGTCAGGTTATGGAGTTTCCGACACTTGCTATTTGTGGATAATGGTGTTACGTCAGCGTCTCGAGATTCGCGTTGACACGGCTCCAGCCACAGCGTCGTCCATTCCGCCTTTGCTCTCTGCTGTCTTTACACAGGTCTTTGGGTGCAGTTTCCAGTATTAATCCATGGTACTATCCATCCCATTCTCAGTTGTTAGCATTGGGTTCACTCATCTTGTGATTTCTCAGGGTGTTCCTGCCTTGTTCCGCTGGCTAAGCAAAAAATATCCTAAAATCAGTGAGCGTTGCTATCTTCATACCTATTTGACAATTAGTGACTAAAACCATGACTAGTTCTCCCTGTTGTAGAGGAAGAAGAGGCGAAAGTCGAGGGAGACGATGGCACTGAGGTGGCCATTCCCATAGACATGTCACGACCGAATCCCAACAAGGAGGAGTTTGACAACTTGTATTTGGATATGAATGGCATCGTTCATCCTTGTACACATCCCGAGGGCAAGGTTAGTTCATGGTCCCCAGGCTCTGTACATTCGGTTCTCAGATATTTTACTAGCCGGCGCCTGAGACGGAGGAAGAGATGATGCTTGAGGTTTTCAAGTACACAGAGAGGGTGGTCAACATGGTCCGACCACGAAAACTTCTTTTCATGGCCATAGGTGGGTGGGGTTTGCCTTACCCACCAAATTCTACTTAAATTCGCACAGATGGTGTTGCACCTCGAGCAAAGATGAATCAACAGCGCTCTCGACGGTTCCGATCTGCGCAAGAGGCCAAAGAGAAGGAGGAGGCCCGAAAGGAGGCCGTAGCAATGTGGGAATGTTCGTTATTTATTCAGGCTATGTTATACCGGGTTTCTGACGGATTTAGCAAGCCATGGGAAAGACGCTGAGTGATGAGGAGAAGAATAAGAAGTCCTGGGACTCCAACGCCATCACCCCTGGCACTCCATTCATGGATTTGCTAGCCTCTTCCCTTCGATATTGGGTTGTACAGAAGGCAAATACGGATCCTGGCTGGAAGCAGGTGCGTAGAGTGTATAGTGTTCTATACTTCATTCCTCAGTTTCTTCAGATGCAAGTTATCATATCCGATGCAAGTGTTCCTGGCGAGGGAGAACATAAAATTATGGATTTCATCCGACGCCAGAGGAGTAACCCCAGCCATGACGCCAATACACGGCACGTAATTTATGGTCTAGTAAGTCTACGTCACTTGACCACTAGTTGTAGTCTCTAACTTGTCATAGGATGCGGATTTGATCATGTTGGCGCTTGCAACTCATGAGCCCCATTTCAAGGTTCTTCGGGAGGACGTTTTTGCACAATCTGGCAGTGCTACCGCATGTCGTATCTGTGGTCAAGAAGGACATTTTGCTGCACAATGCACGGGAACAAAGGCCGAGATACAGAAGCAGCCCCAGGAGAAGAAGCCATTCATTTTCTTGGATGTCTCTACTCTACGTGAATATCTAGAAGCTGAGCTCAACGTGCCACAAACTCCTTTTCCGTTCAGTCTCGAAGTCGCTATTGATGATTGGGTACTCCTCATCTTTTTTGTCGGAAATGATTTCCTGCCGCATCTTCCATCTCTTGAGATCCGAGAAGGCGCAATTGATACTTTACTCAAAATTTGGAAAGATGAGTTACCGAGAATGGGAGGCTATATGACCAATCATGGGCAGTTGGTACTGTCTCGTGCTCAGATCATTCTTGAGGGCTTGGCCAGGCGGGAAGATGACATCTTCCGCAGACGTCGTGAAGGTTCGCTTGCAAGCGTTTGTTATGTCCGTGTGCCAGCTCAAAGTTTCTTGTAGCTGAGGAGCGTCAGGACCAAAGGTCAAAGCGTCGCAAAGTGGAAGGTAGTACTGAAGTTATTGGAGGGTTAGGCCCCTCGCCTGCTCTGCAGTTGACAGCTAATCCAGACGATGCACACGTATGGAACGACTTCGCGTCTCAAGCAAATGCACTTGGTTTTGGTGCTTCGCCAGCAACACGGAATGAATCGTCGGCAGCGCAAGCCGCACTTGCAGGCTCTAATCGTGACGTCGTAGCTAATCGTGCTGCTATTCGTTTGGCGAATTTGAGTGTTGCTGACAGAATCAAAGCTGAGATGGCTGGTCTGATGGCTGTGAAGCCCAAGCGCTCTTCATCGCCTTCGAGATCGGCGTTCTCTGCTCTGCCAGCCACCGATGCTCCTGACACCGAAGTACCCGGCTTAGGCTCTTTCGATCTTCCGCAGCTTGAGGAGAGGTTTGTGTCTGTCGAGATGCCCGTCGAGCCAGCAGGCTCGCCGTTTGAGGCTGAAAGTACTACCGAGATAACTGCTGTGGAGTCAAGTGCTACAGCTGCTCATGGTATTAAACGGTCGTTTGAGGAAGCGAAGGAGGATTTGGTAGATGAAGAACCAGCTGGCGAAGACGAGGACGAGGAAGAATCGACTGTGACTAGATCACTGGCATTGAAGGTGAACCCCGACGGTACTGTCGAACAAGAAGACACTGTTCGGTACGCTCCAACTCGAGCAGCCAATTATTCCATAAAATTCATCTTCTTTCAGGTTATGGGAGCCCGGGTACAGAGGTAGGTATTATCAACATAAGTTCGGTGTGGAATATGCAGATGTAAAGTTCAAGAAGCAGTAAGTGATGAAGTCATCGCTGGTGGACATTAAAGCAAATGTTTCTTACTCTCATAGGATAACCCGATGCTATGTGGAAGGACTAGCGTGGGTTTTACGATACTATTACCAAGGGGTGTGTCCGCGCGAGTTTATCAATACGATGTGCTCACCTCTATTGCTCTTAGACACCTTCGTGGCAATGGTACTATCCATATCACTTTGCACCCTTTGCGGCCGACTTCGACGAGGTTGCAAAAATGGATATCAAGTTTGATATTGGACAGCCGTTCAAGCCATTCGAGCAATTGATGGGGGTATTTCCCGCTGCAAGGTATGGATGCCACGTCTTACAACGCCCACCTTCCACTGAAGCCCTGCTCAGTCGGCAGCATATACCACTAGTATTCCACCAGTTAATGATCGATGAGTCCTCTCCAATCATCGACTTCTATCCATTAACGTTCGACATCGATATGAATGGCAAGCGAATGGCGTGGCAGGGCGTTGCGCTCCTTCCTTTCATTGATGAGAAACGCCTTCTGGAAGCAATGGCACCCCGATATCCCGATCTTGCTGAGGATGAGGTACGTCGCAATAAGTGGGGCGACCATGTCCTCTTTACGTCGGAAGAGCATCCTCTCTACCCTTTCCTGGAGACTTTGTATGGTAAGAAAAAGAAACAGGATGTGAGTTTCGCTCGTACATCCCCTCCTATCGGTTGCTGACATAGCGCATTAGCCTGTGCCTCTCGATGTTACCGCGAGCAAAGGTATCAGTGGTAGCGTTCTTCCAAACCCAGACTGCATTCCAGGATCAACGTACTACTGCCCCGTTCCGACACAGGGCCTCCCAGATATCCGCAACGACCGTACACTATCGGCGCTTTATATCTTCCCTCAGCAGCTGACGCCTCATCGCTCTGTCCTCCTGCCTGGGGTGCATCGGCCTCCGCGCAAGCTGACTGTCCAGGACCTCGAGAAGACTCGACGAGTCCATAACGGACGTGGTGGACACGAAGGCGGTGACTTCGGGGGCCATGCGTCTACGTATGCAAGCCAGACATACTACGGTTCTAATCAGTCATCCTACAGCAACAACGGCCGAGGCCGTGGCGGTGTCGACAGCCATCGCTCGGCATATCAGTCGAACCAGTCATACCAGCAGGCTAACTATTCGTCGTATTCTACCCGAGAGACGTATGGACCCCCGCATCAACAAGGGTTTGGAGGGTACGGATCAAACGGGAGAGCTCCGCCCCCGTCATCCGCTGGATTCAATGGGTTCGGGGGCCGCGGTACAAGGCCATCGCGCGGTGGCTACGGCGGTGCCCCTTTGCGTGGGCACTTATCAGGGCCGCCTTCAGCAAGAGGTGGCTTTGGTGGCTACAACGGTGGTGGTTATGGTGGTGGCCACAACAATTCCACTTACAATGGGTCGTATGGTAATGGCTATGGCGGCTATGGATCTGGCCGAGGAACATTCCGGGGACGAGGTCGTGGAGACCGTTATTAACCTGACTGTCTTCGCATGTTATCCATATTTTACTGCTTTAGGCTACTATGTATTTGTAGTACATATAATCTTCGGTTTGTTCGGTCATGTTTTCGACTCCATGCTATATATCGTTCATGTCGTTGGACATGGTCAAGCAATCTTGACAAATGTCTTCTATATACATGTTATAACCGAAAGGGATGGAAAGGGATTCAGTTTTGCCGTCCTCGTCAGTGATTTAACCCCTGAGCCAGCCACAGGCGAATGCTGCTACATATTGGAATACATCCTTGATGGTAGGTTCTGGTCTAAGGCGAAGACCAACTGTGTGGAAGCAGAGACATCAAATCGTATTTCAAGTTGCAGATCGACATTATTCAACAGGGTTTTCTGTTACACTAGGAGACACAATACCACAACGACGCCGTACAATTCAAGAGCACCATAGAGCAAACACAACAGTGTCTGTCAGTCTTTTCGCAGGTCTTGCGCTGCATGACCAAACAAAAACAATCTGACCTTCGATGTTTAATAACTGAGGTATCACGAGCAACGGTTTCCGCAATCTGAGCCTGACCAGTGGCGTTCGTCACATGTGCACTCCAAGTCCACCTTCTCTGGGAGCCACGCAGGTGAGATAGAGCGAATATGTCTTCTCCCGCAGGCGTGCCTTCTTCTTGGCCTTCTTCTCCTTGTGGCGCCTCTTCTTCTCTTCCCGGTGCCTGCGTTTGGCATCTCGCCCATCGGCTGAGTGCCGCCCGTACGACCCATGTGGCCCTGCTCTGCCATACTTGTCGTCCACAGACGAGTCCGAGTCATCAGAGAGCGAGGACGACTGCGAGGACGATGCGTCAGAGTAGTTCGCGTCGAACGACGGGAGGCGAGTCTCGACGGTGCCTGCAAGAGGTCCCGAGCGACGCTCGCGTCCCTTGAAGAGCACGACCTCGACGCCGCGCTGCTGGAAGAACGAGGTATTCCAGAGCTCAACGAGTTCGGCGGTCATGCTGGAGCGACGAGGAGCGCGCCCGTTGCGGCTGGGATCAGCAATGGGTAACTTTCCGCCCCAAGCCAGAGCTAGATCCTGCAGATAGGTTAGTATCGAAAGCAATAGAGCAGGCTACCAGCCACACACCTGTATGAATCTGATCCAGTCCTCGTGATACACATCGTGGGGCACGAGTACCAAAGGCATCCTCGGCATATTGGTGAAAAAGTCGTTCATATCCTGGACTTTCATGGTGTCAAACCAAGTGTACGACTGCGCCAGATTGGGAGGTCGAGCGAAGCCGTCCGGAATGGTGAGCATTTGTGCCACCCCTTCCGGTGGACAGCGCAAGGGCCCACCCGTCATGCATGGAGATGGTCGGGGGGATGGAGGCGCGCGTCCGGTAACAGTGGGCTGAGGGAATGGTGTTGTAGAAACAGGAGGCGGGCCAAAAGCACCAGGTAAGGGAGAAGAGGCCCTAGAACGTGAATAAAGGCCTGCACCGGGATTGGGCGAGGGCGCTCTAGAGCGAGAGTAAGGACCAGTGAGAGGTGGGACGGGAGATGGTGCCCTAGAACGAGGGTATGGTACGGTCCCCGGGACAGGAGATGGCGCCCTGGAACGAGAGTATGGTGCTATTCCCGGGACGGGAGATGCTGCCCGAGAGCGCGAGAGCATAGGGTGATCCTGATTGGCCGAATAGACTCCAGAAAGACCAGTGGCAGGAGCATGGTAAGGTGATGCTGCACGCTGGTAAGGGTCATTGGGACGTCCAGGCGAAGAAGGATACGGCGGCGCAGGGAACCCAGTAGCTGGACCATAACCGAGATTAGTGGTGTCCCTGTGAGTAGGTGATGGGAAGCTCCCGGGGGCGTTATAAGGAGAAGCAGCGCGGTTGGCAGTGGGATAACCACCACCAGCATAGCCAGGCCCATATGCGTCCGTATTGTAGGTGCTTCTGCGCTTGTGCTCGTGCTCGCTGATAGAGTTCTTTCGGGAACGTGCAGAGCCATGCCTATTCCGGTCTTTATCGTAGTCTCGTCTGCCAATCTCGATATTATCAAGACGTTGCTCGAGATCCCCAGGCATAATTGGGGAATAATAGGGACTGCCAAGGGGAGCATAGCTGCCTGGCGCTCCCATGCCGCCATGAGATTCGATACGGCTGCGGCGATCCCATTGGGCCATACGCCTCGATGCTTCTTTCTCTTCTTTTTTGCGACGTTTATCTTCGTCTTTCTGCCTATACACAACGTGCGAATTGGAACAAGGACAAGCCCGCCTTAAAGCGAATGAACCATACCATTCCTTTAATGTTCTATCACTGTCTGTTGTCTGTCGCTGACCCCATGAGGCCACGAAATCCTTATCGATGTGTTATATTTCCGGACGCTAGAATAACGATCATGATGGGGACTCACAGCATTGGCCGGCTGAGCCCCAGTAGGGAGCACACTAGTTGCTTCTGCAGGAATCCATTGGATTCCGGTCACGATTCCGGATGGAGTTTGATAGCTATATCAATGCGATGCTCGTATACAGAGGAATCACAAAAGATCACATAACCAACGGACCTAGCAGGGACCGCTCTGATTTTAGCAGATCACAGATTGCAGATGGACAATGATTAAGACGATTGTTGCCCAGCCTGTGTGAATGGAAATGACATACTTGAAAGGATGGTAGGTCACTCTGCCATCAGGACTGGTGGACGTTGTGTATGTGATAGTCCCTGGTTGTATCTGCCCAGCGCCCGGGGGTTGTGGCTGCTGCAGCAGATTGGGGCTTGAAATAGGACTTGGGTATGGCATAGCAGAACTGGGACCATATATTGACATCGTTCAAGATGAAAGGGACACAGAAGGGAGCCACTTCCTA
Organism: Albatrellus ellisii; assembly: GCA_003314395.1. NCBI lineage: Eukaryota > Fungi > Basidiomycota > Agaricomycetes > Russulales > Albatrellaceae > Albatrellus > Albatrellus ellisii. The sequence continues at coordinate 30,102 of QLPN01008497.1, forward strand.
GCGACGATGTGGAACTAAAGAAAGGGAAGTGGGGAGCTGATTGGAAGCAGGGCATCGTAATTTAAACGCCTCGTGTTGAGTGTATGTTAACGTCTCCTTGCCGGCCGCATTCTGATAATCATAAAAAGAAGCAGCCGATTGGTTAAAAAACCTCCACAATACCAAAAGAGCTAGTTCCCACGGTCCATCCCATTTAATATATATACAATCTATATGCAAAGACTACGGGCGACATGTCTGGACTCACGAGAACCGCCACCAAAGTAAGATAATTATGATGAAAATCACGGCAACTACAGGCGCATATTGCCGTATCATTGCTTGCACATTGATGTTACGCGCTGCCTTTCGGTATTTTTCTGACTCGGAACGAAGGGAGCTCGACATATGTGACATCCCTGAAAACAAACATAGACGAGGTCAGGGGGTGGACAACAGTCTGATCACAGACGACGCACTGTCTAACGAGTCGCCTCTCCACAACAATTCTTCCATGTTCTTTGTCATGATCCTCGTCACATCATGGAGGTCGTCGTTCAATCTATCTAGCCCCGAACCTCCCGCTGCGTTTGCCGTACGCGTGTCGCGATATAGCCGGGCAGTCTTAGACATGAAAGTATCTGGAAAATACGATCATTCAGTATTTCATGCGCACGGTACGCGAGCTGAGGCTTACCAAAGCCCACAAACGCATAAGGTTTCCGCACGGACTCTACCTTCGCACCATATGACGTGGCGAACTCTTTCGACAACTCATCAAGATACGAGAAAGCCAATTTTCGAGGATACGATTTTTCGGCAATAGTCAGATAAACCACATTATCCGATATAAGGTAGCTGGTTGAAGAAGTGGACGAGGGCTATTTAGGTCAGCCCATAAACAGTGAGTGGAGCACGAGGACACACTGGAGGGTGTATAGACCGCTCTCTATTGACAACAGTGGCTCCGAGTTAGGTGTAATTCTCCGGAATATTAGCTTGGCTTGCTGCTTGTGTTCCTGGAGCGCTTGCTCGGTCTACAAAACGTAGACATGAATCATGGGATACAGAGACGAGAAAGTCAGTTGCTCGCCTGTTCATCGTCTACGCTTGCGGCAAGCGGCAGGGCGTCAGACGCACGAACAATGATTGTTGAGCGGACCATGCTATATATCTTTTAGATATGATGTCCAAGGCCAAGGCCTATGTTGTGCAGAAATACTAGTACCGTCACACACACTCAATGATGACAGACATGAATGGGGGAACAAATACGTGGACATCGCCACGTGATGACTCATTATGGCCACGTGGAAAGGCTATTCTATAGTTTACACATGCTATCCCTAGCGCTGGGTTTGAACACGGGTAGGTGTTTGAACAGTCGGTATTTCTACCACTTCCTGTCCACTTCAGCCCTCAGTATTCTCGGGGCAAGCAGTTACTGTTACTATCAAACAATGTATGAAATTCATTTCGCAGAAGAGAGCCGCATCGTCGGGGAATTTCAGTTTTGAATGTCCAGATTTGCCTTGATTTGGAAAGAACAGTGTCTGGATGGTTTTTATGAATCGAAATTTAAAAAAAAAAACTGATGCAACTGAAGTCTACCTATATGAGAAGCATCCTAGCAATTTACAGGTACAGTCAACCACAATAGCGAACAGGATAGAGCATTCGCGGCGACCATATGTTGAGCGTGACAATCTCTTAAAAGCGGAGATTGAAACGCGTAGTCGTGATATGCACGTCGTGTCGCGTGTGATGAAATGAGACTTTGTTGACCGAAATCTTTCCCTCCGCTGCCTGCTCTCGCATTGGCCTTGATTCTTACCGTTATATAGCTGCTAATCCTTCGCATCGCATCTTCAATACAGTCGTACATATCCGAGTCAAGCAGAGAAGATAATCGATAATCATAACTGCAGAGCCAGGAACCGTGACTGATGTGACTGAAACTGTTCAAAAGCCTACTTTTTGGTATGCCCTCAAACCGGCATCGCGCTGCCAATTACACAGTTGGCTATACTCATGTTTTTTACTACATGAAAGTCTAGGTATGAAGCATATATATACTGTCGAGAAAGCCGAAGACCAATAGTCATCGGGATCCACATTTCCGAGACATGTTTTCAGAATTTGTTCAAACACCTACCCAATGATAGCACTAGCTCGCCTGTCCTGAAGGGTCACAGAAGTCAATTCGGTTGTACAGTAATAATGTCTATCGGTGCTAGGTATTGGGAGCCCTGGGAGCGCGCGGAGCTTTGGTTGGATGTGTAAGGGTGGTATTGTAGGCGGTGGTAATATCAGTTAGTCGGCCCGAAGACCGGTTTATTCAGAATTCTGAGGGTTTTATTTGGTGTTCGAGCCTGAGACTTTCAGCGTCACTAGAGGCCAAGGCCACAGGATACCGTTGAACCTGGGTTGGCAATCCCACTTCTGTACGTGATCACTGCCACCGCCCAGTAGCAAGGTTGCACGTTTCCTAATAAACGACACTCTGCCTGCCTACACATGCTTAACCAACCACACCCACGGTAAACCCTCGTGCGGCGCTCACCGACCGCCACACAAGGGCCTGGTACTGCCCCTGAGGTGGTGGATCTAGTATACCTAAATCCAGAACGACTGTCTTCTGCCAAGGTCAGCTACGGAGGCTAGTGACAGCGGCGGCACAGTCAGTTGGAGCTCCAGGAAACCCGTTTCAACCGCACTATCAAGCACTGAAGCCGAATACACTTCGGGCGCGCACGCGACAAAGGAAACAATCTGGATATGCACTTTGCTGTCAGGGCTTGGTGAGTTCCGAGAAGGTCCCTGATCAACAACCAGTCCGTTATCGCGATTGTGAGGAATTCTACGTTCTACGCGTGTATAACGTACATTGCTGAGTGGTAACATTTTCTGGGGGAGAAATATGCTAGCGGGGAGTTGGAGCTGGAGCACGTACCAACGGGTGAGCAGCTCGCTGACATGGCAGTGGTATGCCCTAGAGGGCGTGCGGGCAGCTGCGCTACGCTGCGTTGCAGGGACAACGCACCGACCTGTCAGGACTCAGGGGTTGACACGACCGGAGTAGTGGACTACTAGTGGGTGACTTTCCATAAGCTGGGGACTCCAGGTTAAGGCACTCTGGACCCAGATTCTTGGATTCGGCGCTCAAGCTTAAATTGCACCTCCAAACTGTAAGACATATCACCCTAGATCAATACCTGAGTTCCAGGTTCTCATGTTGAACCACCACATTCGAAATATCATAGATAACCATGGCGTACTACACTTGCTGGCTGGTGATGATGATCTCCATGAGGAGGAGCTGCTCAACTTGGCGGTGGGGGTGATGGCAACATTCCTTGTAACAACCTCATTGAGGTGTGAAAAAGGCTGCCAGTGAGCACTGTCTTGCAGCTTCTGTAGCCTCTGCAGGATTCTATCAATTCATCCATGGCCAGGGTGTTGTTCTTTGGCATCTCTCTATTCTGTTTCTTATTTTCGCATTTCCAGCTTCTTACTTACTTTACTCAATATCTTGACTTGTACCAGTCCAATCTTGTTCTAACTTTACACACACACATAGTTGCACTTACAATAGTTCATACTCTGCAGCTACATGTACTATAAAAGAGTTCTGGGTGGCACAGCTTCTTCTTTAGTGGCTTGCTTAGGACTCTAGTTCCCTGCTTGTAGTGGTGTTTAGAGTACTCATTATCAATCCACAAGCTACCTTCTGTCAAAGCTTAACACAGAGGAGGACTTATGTGTAACACAGCCATGAGGAATTCAGAAGGGCCAGGATTCAATTCTCAGTCATGGTATCTCAACAAAAACCATCTGGAGTACATATTTCTCTCTGGTTTAACTTGATACACATCAATTACTGTGTATAGTATGTGGTGCTCAGATCTATGTGTGGCTTTGTAAGTGGTATTGCAGGGGTTTAGATTGGGTGTGGTGAGGCAGGATGAGTTGGCCTAGTGTCAAGCACTGAGCCTTGATAGGGTGTGACAGAGGGTGTGTTGAATTCTTTGCTTCCACTCTGGTGACAAGTTATCACCATAGACACCTTCTTTTGCCTTTCTCTCACTCAATACAATGGACTATCCCAAGTATAGTATAAATAAATAAGGTTTAAAGATCAACAATGATTGTGCAGCAATCAACAAAATAATGTGACTAAGAACCTGTCTAATAGTAAACTTCTTGTGAGGTAGCTGCAAACACAAGCAAAATGGGAGGTAAATAACAGTAAATAAAGATGAGATATGTGTATATGCAGGTTTGGGCAGGCAACAACAAACAGGTTATATGTGATGATTGAGAAGTAGATAATCCCCAAGGGGGAGAGGGCAACAGACATGGCTGCAGCAGAGTGAGAGGTGTGGATGTGACAAGTGCCACAACATAGTAGTAGAGAGGCTGCAGGGGTGGTAGGTAAGACAAGAGTAAGACAGGAAGAGTTGTGAATACTCACTCAGACAGTGTGAAAGACATCTGAGGAGTTCATATGTGGGGAGTGTCTATATGTATTGTCCACAAGTAGAGTTTGAGTGGAGAGTAAGTAAATGAAGTACAAGAACTACTAAATGTGGAGGGACACATGTTGCCTCAGTATAGTGAGTGGGGTGTGAGTGGGAAGGTAGGTGATAGTCTGTGGAGATGTACATGTGTGAGAAGAGGGAGAAGCTGAACAAAAATACAGTACACACATCTGTAGAAATCTGGGCAAGGCAGCAAGCAGAGAGAAGACCATGTTATAAAAGAAGTAGGCATCAAGCCCAAAACAGATTGAGATTGAGAGAGGGGCTAAAGCCCATCAGAACAAGAGGAGAGGGCACAACTGCCACATCTGTAAGATAGAGAAGATGTGTACCAGAGGGTAGAGGGTACACAGAAGAGAGAGAGAGAGAGAGAGAGAGAGAGAGAGAGAGAGAGAGCTGCATAGAGCAGATATGTCAGAAGAGAACTCAGAGAGTAGAAGAGATACTCACCTCAGCACATGCAGAAGTGCTGAGGCGAGAAGATGATGAGGTAAAGAAGATATAGTAAGAGCAAGATAGAGTTGAAGAGGAGCTCAAACCATAAAGAGAAAAGAAATACCAATAAGATGAGATAGAGATAAGTATACTTAATAAGTAAAACAGTGTGATCAGCATCATAAGGTAATCAAAAAACCAACAACATCAATCACACATTTGTTTAGGTGTCAGAATACTTTTTGTTCTCATATTCTGGCCCTATAGTGTACAGCATGATCTGTGCACTTGTTCCAGTATTATATATACAGTAGTCCACTTAGCACTTTATCCCCAGTTCTGATCATCTGGGATATCTGCTAGGTGCAGTAACCTCTAGTCCTTTCTTGTCTTACTTTACTGATTTTACATCTGGGATATCTGCTGATGAGCATCATGCACATGTAATGCCCAAAAATGACCATCAGTGACATCAGGTGAACATGGCGACATTAATGTGCTGCATGTGACAATCATCTGCAGTTGCATCAATTGCACATTTGCTTAGGCATCAGACTATAGGACTGGGTTTGGCCAATGAGGAGCAGGACTGATAAGACATATAGGCCAAGATGCAGTCCATGGAGTCACAAGTCACAAAGTCAGCATTTGGTGCAATTGGCACTTTTCCTATTTCACTCATCCATATAGCATGATGCTTTATTTGTTCACATCCAGACTCCACCTCATTACAAATATCCCTATGATCAACCCTACATTGTATATTTTCTGTTTTGTTTTGTTGTGCTCCAGCTTTGGAGCTAGACTTGTATTTAGATGGTGCATTGTCAGTCAGAACAGACAGATTTCCCCTGCCCACAATTTGTCTCTCATCTCCTGTCTGAGCTACATTGTGAAAAGCATGTGCCTCTTCTCCCTCCACATACCCCACAATCAAGAAAGTGCATGTACCTCATAGGTTGCATTTATTATTGTGTTGTGTTCCCCATTGTGTTGTGTTGTGTTGTGTCCTCTATTGTGTTGCATTCCCCATTGCATTGCATTGCATTCTCTATTGCATTGCATCTGCATTGCAATTTGTTTAGTGTTCTTTTCTGCATTGTGATATTACTGTGTTGCATTGCAATACTTCTGTGTGGTCATTGTTGTGATTATCATGTCATGTCCATGTCATATCTCCCTTTTTGTCACCCCATCACATCATGTTATCACATTTATTGCACTAAACTACTAACTTCTATAACTTTGGTGTCTGGAGAATCTTACGGCTTGCATCCCTCAGCAAACATTGTGGTTGTGGTTGTAGTTTCTGCTATCACAAGCACACAGCACATAACACTGCTAGCTTTGAAGTGTGATTAATCCTTTGTTTTAGTCTTTTCTTCAGTTGTTTGGCTTTGATGATAGCATCAGCCTCACAATTGATCAGAACTCCTTCCTCTGCTGCAACCTCTTCCTCCCTCCCTCCTTCCCTGCTGGATGTTGCCACCATCTGCACTATGTCTGCCATCCCTTCTACACTATTGTGCTGACATACATGCCTCATCTCATGCAAGAACCTTTCCATTATTCCTACCTTTTTCCCCACCCTCCTTTTGCTGTTTGTCATCACTGCAAGTGGCAAAAGCATGAAAGTGAGTGTACTTGTGACTTGTGGACAAAATCTTACATCCCTTGCTCACCCACTTCTACCCTTCAACTGCTAAGAGCGGCCTATTGGATGGTCTTAGGGAAGGTGTTGGTGCAGGAGAGGTGGTGTGAAGGCAAAGGTGATGGGGACACGATCAGGTGAGGGGGATGGACTCGATGTGATGGTGTTGTGAGTAGTGGAGGTAGGTGATGAGGGCAGTGGTTGTGCTGAGGATCATGACAGAGAAGACAATAGTGAAGGTGAAGATGGGGTCACCCATGTCGAGGTGACCAAAGGAGGGTATTGAAGTGGGTAAAGGGGGTAAAGACTGGTGCAGGCTCTCAAAGAAGAGAAAAGAGATGTCTGCTTGTATTATACAGATGCTGTAATGCTACTGATATACATTCTGAAGCCATGCACAGACCATGCTGACTAAAGATAGTATGGGCTGTGGGTGTCAGAAGGGAGAGAAGAGTGATCACTATCTAATCAGATAAGGGAAAAGCTAACAGAAGGTCTGCTATGATGATACCCCTGGTAACAAGGTAATTGATACATGCTTGATAAGTGTAGTATCCATTCCTGATGATGATGAAGAGAGGGATCAATGAGATAGTGATGAGGATGATACCACCAATGACTAAACAAGGATCCAGGGTGATGAGTTTAAAGATGTCTTTAGTGATGTTTAAAGTGATTTAGAGATCTTTAGACTTAGTTCTTTAGAGTGAAGTGAGTTTCATAGTGAGCTTAGATCAAGCACAGTATAGGAGAATCCCTAGATTGTGAAGTTGACAAGACTGGGGTTTAAGACCACCAGTCTTTCAACTACTTATACAAAACTAAAGTCCTAAATATAGTAAAGTTCATTGATCAACAATGAGTGCACAGTAGTGCACAGTAGTGCACAGTAAGTTGCATTCATTGTATAAGTAGTGTGACTCAGCCACATATGTGAAATGAACGAGAAGTAAACAGAGATAAACAAAGACAAAATATGATGAGTCCTTGCTAATTGTATAGTAATAATCCTTAGCAAGTAAATGTTATAATAAATAAATAAAGATAAAGAAGAAAATGATAAGTCTTTTATAGTACTTGGAGCTAAGCTCACAGCTGTAGTTAATACTACACTTATAGTAAGTAAGATCAAAAAGAAAAAGAGAAAAGAAACTGTTATGAGGTGCCAAAGCAAGTGCCTCATAACAGCTGGGCTGTTGGTAAGTCCAAAGAACATAACAAGCAGTCCCTTGTTTGTGATGAAGGCAGCCTTCCATTTGTCTCCTTCTTTGATTCAAACATTGTTGTATCCCCATCTGATATCAAGTTTGGTGAAGTATTTGGCCCATTTTAGTTTGTCTATCAATTCTGAGATAAGAGGTAATGGATATGAAAATTTGATAGTAATCTCATTGAGGTGTCAATAATCTTGAATTGGGTGTAGTTCCCCTGATTTCTTCTTGATAAAGAAGAATGGTGAAGCCATAGGTGATTTGGAGGGTCTTATACATCCAGATTTCAAGTTTTCTTTGATAAACTTCTCCAACTCTTGTTGTTCTACAAAGGATAGAGTATACACCTTCCCCATGTGCATCTTTGCATTTGGTTTTAATTCAATGGCATGATCCCAGATGTGCTTTGGAGGCATTTCATTGAAAGATTCCTTTGCAAAGACTGATTTGAATTCATGATATGCTTTTGGAACAATATCTTCAAAGGACCTTTTGATTTTCTTCTTTTCTGCCTCTATTGCTAGATCTTGGGATATGTTTTGAATTGCAGCATTCTTTGTTGAAGTGCGATGTTCAGTGCAGCAGTCTCCTGAGGCCGAGGCACTCCATTCAAGGAGGCAAGAGGGAGTGGGTGCGTGCATGCAGGTACAGACTGGGCAAAAGCCTGAGCAGAAGTAGCAGAACCAGCATGGATGTGAAATAGAAGTAGTAAAGAGCAAGTAGGTAGTCCATGACTGGGAGAGAGTGAGTACTTGACTAACTATCAATGTCCCTACAGATGCCTTTAAGTACATGGCAGAGCGGCGCACAGACCAGGCTTATGTAAAGTAAGTGTGGGGCACAGGTGCTGGAGTGAAGAGCAAAACCCCGCATTAACATTCTTCTCATCATCTCCTATCATGATGCAGAGAATGCGATCACCTTTCTGTACTTCATTGTCATCTTCTTCATCTACTTCAACCATCTTCAGTATTTCCTTTTTCAACTTTTCTGCCTTCTTTTTCTTCCATTCTTGTCTTTCTTCAACTACTCATAGATGACACCTTTGTGGACAGCATGTGAATGATATAAGCCCAGTATTCCAGTCTATTTCTGGATCATGGATTTTAAGCCAAGTTTCTCCTAGTATGAGGTTAACTTTGCCTAGTCCTGTAACACAGAATGTTGTTCTTTCTGTGTGATTTTGGACTTTGACTATTAAATCCACTGTTTCTTTGATAGATCCTCATTCATTTCTTGATCCATCAACATTATAGACTGGGATAGATATTGGAAGTTTCTTTGTGTTTAGATGATTTGTTTTCACAAACTCTTCATCTATGTAACACATAGTCACTCCAGAATCTAGTAAGGCCTCAATTGTCACAGTTTGTCCACTTTCTGGAACTTTGATTTCTACCTTTATCATGGGTAATTCTGTCTTCATTCCCATGATGACATGCTTTTCTTTTTCTTGGGAGGGCATACTCTCAGATGTCTCCTTCTCAGTCTTTTTCTCTGATGCAATGTTGTTAAATATTTCATCAACTGGATCAGACATGTTGGCATGGTCAACAGCACCATCATCTGGAGTAAGTACTGAAAATATATTCTTGGACAGTCCAGCAACATCTACTGGCCATCCACCACAAAACCTGAATCTTTTCTTACTTACAAGTAAAGCGTAGTATTATTACTACAAGTGTGAGCTTAGCTCCACTTTACTTAGTAAGGACTTATCATTTTCTTTCTCTTTTATAGTACTTAAGTATTTACATACTTAAGTGTGAGCATAGCTCCAGGTACTATACTAGACTTATCCTTTTCTTTATCTTCTTTTATTTTATTATAACATTTACTTGCTAAGGACTATTACTATACAATTAGCAAGAACTCTCATTTCTCGCCTTTATTTACCTTTGTTTATACCTGATTCACTTCGCGCTTGTGGCTGAGCCACTTATATCACATGAACAATTACTTACTGCGCTTTACTGCGCTTTATTGTTTACTAACTGCACCTTACTGCGCTTTACTGCGTAACTATACTATAGTTAGATCGCTAGTATTGTATAAATAGTTGACAAACTGGCGGTCTTAAACCCCAGTCTTGTCAACTTCGCAATCTAGGGATTTTCCTTTACTGCGCTTGACCTAAGCTCGTTAACCACTCGCTTCACTCTTTCTTAACTAAGTCTAAGAACTCTAAAAGCTATTAAAGACATCTTACACTAAGTCAGACTGGATCCTCATATCGTTATCGGTGGAATCATCCTTGTGACCATATCGTTAATCCCACTCTTCATCGTCATTCGGAACCTCTATTACGTTCATCAAGCCAATATCCAAAACTTGGTTACCAGGAGTAACATTTTAGATCTTCCCTAAGACCGCCCAATAGGCCGCTCTTAGCATCATGTATCTCTCTGATGTTCTTCCTCTGAGGGCAGACGTTTGCCCTATGCCCCTCTTTTCTGCAGTTGAAACATATCAGGGGTCTTCTTCTCTGCACTGTGTCAACATCCATTGGTACTGTAGCATTGCTTTCTTTCTGTGATGGACTTGTAGACACGGGAGTTTGTCTGTATTGATTATAGTGTGGGTAACCTTGTGGGGTTCCCCTTGCTTGCATGAGTTGTTTAAACTCCTGTATATGTCTGTCTGTGGTTTGGGCAATGCTTTGCCATTCCAGATAGGTAGTTGGCAGAGGATTGATATTGTAGATTTTTGACAGAAGATCATTGTTAAGTCCATGATGGTAACAATCTATGAGAGCGTATTTGTCATATTTTGTTCTTGCCATTGTTAACAAAAATTCTGTTGTATATTCCTCTGCTGTTTTTCCCATCTGTCACATTCAGTGTAATGCTTGTTGTGCTGTGTGTGCTTCATCAGGGTCACCAAATTGCTCCCATGTTTTAGTGTCAAAATTTGTCCAGGAAGTGAATGGCATAGGGTGTAAAGGATTGAGGGGGTTGGCCTCATGAAGTCATTGTTTTGCAACTTGTAAGTTCCTCCATGCTTCTGCACTTCCTCCTATCATATAGGAAAGGGTGTATGTGATTTGATCACTATTTGACCATGTTTTATTTGCTGCAAACACCAAGAATAACTCTTGGATGAACAAGTCAAGCTTGTCTCACTTCCCTGAGTATGCTGTAGGTGGTGAAACTTTTACCCAGTGTTGGGCAAATACATGGCCTGTTGGGGCATTTGGCAGGCCAGAGGTACTGCTGGTTCATCATTGATGTCATGTCTTTCATTGCTTTGGCTACATCTGCCATGGCCATAGCCAATTAAATTATCACATTGCTTTGTTCCTTTTGTACCTTTGCCTGTTGCTTTATCTGATTGTTCATCATCTCATTGCTTCCTCTACATCCAATAAGCATAGTATTCTTGTTTCACTTTCCTGTTGCTCTTCCCTTGTCCTTTCTTCTGAGGAGTCTTCTACCATTGGTAGACATTCTCTCATTTCCTATGTGCTTGGTCCCAGTTAAGTCATTGCTTGTTTTGGAAGGTGAAGGTTTGTGGGAATGAATTTCTATATGGGCTGGTGCAATTGTAGTACTCAGGAAAGAAGTGCCAAGGGAATTCTTCAGGGTGATTGTTGTAGTAGGGATTATGAAGTCTGAAGAACCAGATGGCCTGTTATTGGGTGTAGTTATATGCATTGGCATAGAAGCATTGGAGAGCAAGAGAAGTTGCTGGATGAATTGGTGATGGAAGAGTGCTGAATCTGGCATAGGATTTGCCAGATTTAGTTCTCTTTTCTGAGTGTAGAATGTGTGGAATGGTGAAAATAAGATTGTGTGAAGTGAAAACTCACTATTCCTTTTTCAAGGGAATAGGCCTTTCAAACACAAAATGGAAGGTGGGAGATAGGTAATGTATGTGAAGGTAGATACATGCTACCAGTACTAAAGGAAGATCATGTTATAGTAAAGATGTATAGTATTCCTGGTCCAAATGGTTATCAGGAAGTTCTTTGGTGCCCCAGTATGTGGTAGACACCCTTGCACTGCTTGCTGAGGTGATGTAAGGCCTGCCACTGCAGTTGAACTATGAAGAAATAGGAACACTATGACAATACAACACTCTCTTTGAGTGAGGAGGGAGGGGAGTGATGGTTTGAGAATCAGGAGGATGAGTTGTGAAGTCACTGGGGAGTAGAGCTTTATACAATTGTGAGGCGCACACTTAGACAGTGAGGTCACAAGTGTAAGAGGAGGAGTAAGGGTGAAGAATGAGACAATACTCCTAAGATGAGTCACACTGGTAGGCAGATATCTCAGATGTATAAAGCTAGGGAACTATCTACTACAAGGGAGCCCTACATATACTAAAGGGATTGGTGTTGGTTTTTTTCATTTACCTTATGATGCTGATCACACTGTTTACTTATTAAAGTATACTTATCTCTATCTCATCTTATTGGTATTTCTTTTCTCTTTATGGTTTGAGCTCCTCTTAAACTCTATTTTGCTCTTACTATATCTTCTTTACCCTGTCTTTGTCTCACCTCAGCACTTCTGCATGTGCTGAGGTGAGTATCTCTTCTACTCTCTGAGTTCTCTTCTGACATACCTGCTCTATGCAGCTCTCTCTATCTTCTGTGTACCCTCTACCCTCTGGTACACATCTTCTCTATCTTATAGATGTGGCAGTTTTGCCCTCTTCTCTTCCTCTGATGGGCTTTAGCCCTTTTCACAATCTCAATCAGTCTTGGGCTTCATGCCTGTTTGTTTTACATCATTGTCATCTCTCAGTCTGCTGCCCTGCCCAGAATCCAATAATTGGCACACAGACCATGCACTGTCACTATAGGGCAGGCATATGTAACTAAGATGTGCAGCATCTGTGAGAAGTATCAGTAAGCAATGCGCAGCATTGCATAGCATCAGTAAGTGTCTGTGGGAAATGTAGTCATATATATATAGTAAGCCAACCAATGATGAATGGATATGAGTCATAGATAATTGCAATAAGATCTACTGATGATCTAATAAGATGAGATAAGATATCTCTAGTAGATCTTGGGTGATAAGAGTAAAATAATTTGTAAAATGAAAAGAAAAATAAGTATGTTCTGACAGGGCCAGGGCAGGGGTGGAGGAGACCAAGGACCAGGCCTTGACATGGTGGTGGGTGGCAGGCCACCAGCCCACTGAGGGGTTGTCCCAGGAGGCTGCAGGGGAGGCAGGGTGGTGATGAGGCCTGGGAGTGAGGCCAGGGTGTCAGTGATGTGCTCCTCCAAAGAGGGCACTGGGGGTGGGCTGAGTGGGAGTGGATAAGGGAGGGTGGACAAAACTGGAGAAAACTCTGGCTTGTAGGGTGAGGAGGTCACCTGGGGGGGTAAGGGGTAAGGGGTGGCAGATGAAAGGGGTAGACCCCAGGGGATGGGCCAAGGGCTGGTGAGTCCCATTTGAAGGGAGAGGGGGGTTGGCAGTGGAGGCAGTGGTGTGGTGGCATTGGAGAGGCAGAGGGCCACTAGGGTGGTGGTGGCAGCAGCATCCTCCTCTGTGAAGGGGAGGGGGGATGGGCAGAAATGGGTGGGGGATTGGAGGAGGGAGAAAGAGAGGGGGGAGGAGAATGCAGAGGATGGGGGGAGGGAAGACATATTGGTGATGAACTTTTTTGGAGTGAGATGACTTGTTTAAGTATGAGTGAGAGGTGTGGTCAGGTGATTTCTGAATGTGAATAAGTCTATTCCCAGGCTGTGCAGTGGTCTAGGTGCACTTGGCCTTCATTCATGGAAGTTGTCTATCTCCTGTTGTGTGTTCCTCAGATTTCCCTGTGGTTGCCACATGTTATCTGATTTGGGGTATCCCTTCCATTTGATGTGGTATTGGAGCTATCCATTGTTCTGCACTCTAGAGCCAATGATCATTTCCACTTCAAACCCCATTTCACCTTTGACTATCTCTGGGGGTGGTTTCATATAGTTGAGGCCATGTTCAGGTGTCTCCTTGAATGGTGTGAGAAGTGCAATGTGAAACATGGGATGGATCTTCCATTTCAGTGGTAATTTGAGCTGATAAGTGACAGGTCCAAGGACTTCTCTGATAGGGAATGGTCCAAACTGTTTTGGGGCTAGTTTCATTTTTGGGTGTCAGAGTTTGAGGTTTCTTTCATCTAGCCATACTTGGTCACCTTCTTTGTATGTGATGAAGGTAGTTCCACATTTGTTGTGCAAATCTTTGGTTATTTGATCAGTGAGTTTCTGACTTGTGGTTACTTCTTCTCTTATGTTTTGTATATGTTGGAGTCAGTTCTTTGCTTTGGGAGCATATGTGGTGATTGGTTTGACAGTGAATTGGGGTTTGTATCCCATAAGGATTTCAAATGGGGATTTCCATGTGGTAGAATGAACATGGTTATTGTGTGAGAATTTGGCAAATGGGAGTAATTCAAGCCAATTTGTCAGTGATTGATCTCTGAGGGCTCAGAGATATTGTTCTATTTCTTGGTTTACATGTTCAGTTTCTCCATCAGACTGTGGGTGATAAGTGGTGGACATTGCCAAAGTGATCTATAAAGCTTTCCAGATTTCCTGGGTAACCTTGGAAGTGAATTGGGGTCCTTGATTGGAGATGATTTTATCTGGAAGGCCAAAACATTTCCATGCATGATCTAAGAATAGTTGCACAGTTTCTGAGGCAGTGATGGTCTTCTTGCATGGTGTGATGATAATGGCTTTTGGAAGTTTGTCAATGATGATGTTGATTGAGTCATATCTGTTAACTTCTGGAAGGTTAGTTACAAAATCAGTGGTAACATGTTGCCATGATTCATTAGGGGTTTTAGTGGGAATAAGTGGAGCTTTGGTGGGATGTGTGATATTCTTGGTGGATTGACATGTTGCACATCCTTCCACATATGCTTTGATGAATAACAACATTCCTGGCCACCAGTAGTCTCATTGGATAAGTTCATACATTCTCCATTGTCTCAGGTGTCTGGCAGGGGCCAAGTCATGGTGAATATGTACAACTTCTTTATGAAGTACCTTGTTGTCCAGGATAGACTTTTCCACAGAACAGAAGGAATTTGTCTTTGTAGTTCCATTCTTGAATACCTTGGGTTAATTTTCAAGGTCCAAGGTTCTTGATTTTCTGGAACATTTCTTGGGAAAGTGTATTGGTTTTGAGTTGTTCAATAATTTGTTGTCTGATATTCTTTGATTGGGTGGGTGTCAGGTGTCTTCCCATGGTGTTTATGTGGAATAATTTTGGGTTTAGCACCATAATATCAGAATTATCCAAAATTACCCCCTCCTCATGGTCTGGCCTCCTGGTCAGACAATTGGCTTTATTGAGGGCACCTGGATGGTGAGAAATCAAAAAGTTAAAGCAGGAAAGAAATATGCTCCATTGAGCTTGACATCAGTTAAGCTGTTTGGCTGTGGAAAAGTATTTGTGGTTCTTGTGATTGGACCATATGTCCATGGGGTGAGGGCTTCCTTCAAGGTAATGATGCCAGGTTTTGAGGGTGTGGATGATGACAAGCAGTTCTTTGTTGTAAATGACATAGTTACATTCAGGTGGAGTCATTTGTTTTGATAGGTACATGATGAGGTGCCAGTGGGAATCCAGTCCTTGTTGGGATAAGATGGCACCATAATCAAAGTCTGAAGCATCAGTTTCAAGTTTAAAGGGGGCTTCAAAATCAGGTATCAGAAGGATTGGGGTGGTGGTAAATGTGGTTTTCAATTGGTCAAATGCAGTTTGTCAGGTATTGGTCCAGTCCCAAGGTTAATCTTTTCACATTAATTCCATAAGGGGTTTGGTCATTTTCATGAAATCCTTGATGAAGTGTCTGTAGAAGTTTCCAAACCCTAAAAATGATTGGACATCTTTAACTTTTTTTGAGATAGGCCAGTCAGTAATTGCCAATAGTTTGGCAGGATCCATGTGAACTTGATCATGGGAGATGATCATGCTGAAATATTCCATAGATTCTTTCTTGAAGAAGCTTTTTTCTGGTTTCAGGAATAGATCCTTGTTGATAAGACATTGCAGGACTTGATGAACCAACTTCCAATGTTCTGATAGATTGTTTGAGAAGATGAGGATGTTGTCCATGTAGATAATGACATGGCCCATGGTGATAAGGTCATCAAAGAGGGCATTCATCATGGATTGGAACATAGCAGGAGAAATTTGGAGCCCAAAGAACATTACTGTAGGTTCCCATAAATTTTCATCAGCTATGAATGTGGCTTTGTGTTCATCACCTTCTTTGGTGCATATGTTAATGTATCCCCATCTGAGATCAAGCTTGGTAAAGATGGTGGCACCTTTGAGTTTGTCGATAAGTTCAGGGATAAGTGGTAATGGATATTTGTTAGTGATGATTCTTTCATTTAATCTCTGATAATCTTGACAGGGGCACAATTTGTCATCTTTTTTTGCTGACAAAGAAAAATGGGGCTGCCCAGGGAGAGTTTGATGGACAGATGTATCCCTTTTTGCTATTTTTGGATATGAATGTGTGAAGCACTTCTCTTTGCTTGTTGTCAATGGGATATGCTTTTCTGGCATATGGTTCCATTCCAGGTTTTAGGTTGATTGCATGATCCCATGAGTGGCATTTTGGTAATTGAGTAGAGGCTTCTTCATTCAAAACTTTTCCTAGATCATGGTAATGGAGTGGGACTAAATCCATTCTCCTTCCATTGTGTTGGTTGTTCATGGCAGTTTGTGTAGATAAGGTTGTTCAAAATAGGTTCAATCTGTCAATCATCCATTGATCTTTGATTTGGTTGGGATATTCATCTTCTTTGGAGAACATGGATGTGTTGGTTATCATAGAAGGGTTACATTCCATTGGACATCATGAGAATGAAACAGTGTCTTTGGTCCAGTTGATGTTTGGGTTATGTTGCCATAACCAATCAGTTCCTAAGATAACGTCTTCCCTTCCAAAGTTGGTGATGTAGAATTCATTCATTTCTATATGTGGTGACCTGGGTGTTTTCTTGATTTGTAAGGTGATCTGACATGTGTGTATGATATCTCCTCTGGTGTTCTTTTTTCCATCAATATTTTTGACAGGTATTTGTCATTTGAGTTTCTGGGTGGGTATATGGTGCAGGTGTACAAAATCTTGATGAATTAAGATTCCAGTTGCTCCACTATCAATGAGGGCTTGAGTGGTGACCTTCTGATTTCTTATGGAGATTCTGACAGGAATTCAAATGGAGGGAGAACCATTATATTTTGAAAAAGATGTATACAATTCTTTGTCCATGGTCAAGTTCCTGCTCAAAATGTCCATAATTGAATCAGTTACTCCTTTGTCTGTTGCTGACTTAGGAGACTTTAAAAATTCTGAGTGATCTTGAAGAGATCTTGCATTTCTGCTTTGTCTTTGTTGGATAATTTCATGAGGGCATTGGAAATGGTGATCATGGGGTCTTCTTCTTCAACACATTCCTGGGTTCCCCTTATTGCATAAGCAGGCTTGGGTGTTCCATAATTCTGGTCATGTTTGACCTTGCATTCTCTGCCAAAATGTCCTTTGATACCACATCTGAAACAAACTCCTTCTCATTTCCTTTTGTCATGTTCTTCATCTGATAATCTTCCATTTCTGGTAAACCTGGCACATGTGAATACTTCTTGTTGGAATGTTTCTATGGGAGAGAAGTCTTTGATTGTGCATATAGTGTGTGGGTTTAATTTCTGTAGGCATGAGTCATTATCCCCTTTGAGTAAATCATCAGGGTAAAGGAATCATCCACCTTGACCAGACCCAAGGCTGTTCTGGAAGTCATTGTTGGACTGGTTCTGATCTAACCTAATGGCAAGGTCTTGCCATTCTTTTAGGGTTATTGGTAACATGTCCCTGGTTGCCATGATGGTATCCTTGATGTCTTTCCTAAGACTGTTCTTAAATTTCTTGATGTTGGTTATGTTGTTATAACCCTGGTGTTGGCAATTGAATTGAATATGGTGACATATTCTGAAGGGTCCCTCTGCCTTGGACTAACCTATCCAGGTTGTTGCATGATAATTTGCCTTTGTTACTTGGGTAGAACTTGTCCCCAAATTGGTCCTTGAATTGCTTCCATGTGAGCATAGGAGCAGTCATGGTGAGTTGATCAATGATTTGTCTGGCCCACATTTTGGCAACTGTTCCTTCTTTGCAAAAGGATAATGCAAAAGTGATTTTATCCATATCATCTTTGAAATTCTTGGTAAAGAAATGGAGTTTAACCTTTCAGATAAAGTCCTTGGTGGTGGATTTGGTTCTAGAAAACTTGGATGGCTTATTGAGTCAGGGTTCCTTGGAGGAAGCAGATGATGTGTTAGCTGCCATTCTTGATATAGTTGATTGAATTCTTGTTGGGTTCAGGTGATCTGTTGTTGGCATTGGATCAATTGGGTTTGAAGTTGTAATTCTGGGAGTGATTCCTGATTGAAAGAATGGGGTGGACAAGATAATGGATTTGTCTCCTGAAGTTGGCACTTGAGGAAGGTTTTCTGAAATGTTGATGGGTGTTCATGGTCTTGGGGGCCCTGAGTGAGTTCCTGTGTGAGATTCTGATCTCGACCTTGGTATAAGACTCTGTCAGTGTTATGAGGCACTTGCTTTGGCACCTTGTAACAGTTTTTTTTTTAATTTTTTTAATTTTTTTATTATAACATTTACTTGCTAAGGACTATTACTATACAATTAGCAAGGACTCAACTTCCTCATCTTTATTTACTCTTGTTTATCTCTTATTCATTTCATGCTTGTGGCTGAGCCACTTACTATATCCATGGATGCATTACAGGTCATGTGACATTGTTGATTGCAGTGCAGTCATCATTGATCCATGAACCTTATTTACTTGTACTATCTTTAGGACCTTGGTTTTGTATAAGTAGTTGAAAGACTGGTGGTCTTAAACCCCAGTCTTGTCAACTCTGCAATCTAGGGATTTCTCCTCTTGACTAAAGCTTGTCATAAACTCACTTCATTTCTAAAGAACTAAGTCTAAGATCTCTAAGTCACTCTAAGTGTCACTAAGACATCCTAAACTCGTCACTCTGGATCCTTGTTTAGTCATTGGTGGAATAATCCTTATCACTATCTCATTGATCCCAATCTACATTGTCATCAGGAATGGTTACTACACTTATCAGGTACACATCAACTACCTTGTTACCAGGGGTAATTATCATTGCAGACCTTCCCTAAGACCATCCAATAGGCCACTCTTAGCAGAAACTGCTCATGAGGCTGCTGGAAAGTGTTCACACAGGCCTCATGTATGTCTTCACCATCCTACAGTTGTGTCTGAAGCTGGTAATGTGGATGATGGGAACTTTGTGGAATCCTCAGGTGACAGTTCTGAAGATGATGAGCAAGAAGCTGTTGTTGATAATGTAGAAGTTTGATACTATTCAAATACTATCTTATTCTAACCTCACATCATAAAGCTAGCTGAGTCACTCCCATCCAAAACCATTCCACTTATGCAGAAAAACAAGTCTTGACATCAGAAAAAAAGACCCAAAACAAAAGAGATCCAAGTCTCCTGTAGAAGATACTATCAAAGCAAGTACTTCAAAAAAACCTTGGCACCCATCAGTCACAATTGAAGAAGTAGAAGACAAGGATATGCTTTCAATGCAAGTATGTACTAGAAACTCTTATCCACATGTCATTTCTCACACAACATGGCATGTTCCATCTCCCACCCAACCTTCTCAGCCTGATATGACTACATCTATGAAACCAAAAAAGGTACAACCATACTATATTTCTCTCAAATTGTTTCTCTTTGCTCTATTTAGTCATCCTCAACACACAATCTCATTTATCTCTTTTATGAACAAGTATCAACTGCTGCTGATGGCAAAACTGCAGATGGCAACAAACATTACAAGTGTTGCCATGGAGCAAGGAAAATTCTGACTGTTACCAAAGCTATGAAATATAGCCTTAATGGTATGTTTATTGTCATCAGAGAGACTACAACTGATGCACTGGCTAGGGTTGGTTGGGCACCTCAAAAACCACTTTCCTGCTATGTACCAACTGTATGAAGTACTCAAAGCACATCCTGAGCCTCCAACTGCAGAGGAGCTTGACATTGCATCTGGGCACACAAAACTTGATGCATCTGCAGCTGGGGAAAAGGTTTCGAAACTAGAAAGGACACCAACAAATATTATAGAAGCACTACAGCAACAAGCAGTGCAAGTGACAGTAAGTAATTGAATATCATCATACATTTGGCTATGGTCTCACCAAGTATGTGTTGAATATTTGTATGCTTTCCTTTCACCTTTGTTCAGCTTACACCCTTCACCTACCACATTACATACACATTACTCTTACATGTGTCACCACCTCACACTTCTTGTCCTTGGACTTCCTCCCCACTCACAATCCCCAGTCCCACTCACTACTCTGGATGATGCATGTCCTCACACATTTGGGTATCCTTGTACTTACCTACTTACACTCCACTCCAACCCTGCTGTGTTGGCACTATATAAAATGGGCTCCTTACTATACACCTCCTCAGACATCTTACAACCTGTCTGACAGTCTCTCACTACATCATGTTGCTGTATCACATTCACCTCTCTCTCTCTCTCTCTCTCTCTCTCTCTCTCTCTCTCTCTCTCTCTCTCTCTCTCTCTCTTTGGAGATCTATCTAATCATCATGTTTACCATGTTTGTCCTTGCTTGCCCATACCTGCATGCACAGTACATAGGGTGAATTCATCCAGGAAGTTTTCAAAGAAATTCCTCCCAGAATGGATCATTGCATGTGACCAACCATTTGATGAGGTAGACAAACAGCCATTCCATAAAATGCTCCAGTATGCACATCATCCTTCATCCAAGCCCCTTTGCATTCCCCACTGCACTGCAATACAAATGAGAATAATGAAGATGGGAGAAGATACCATTGATAGTATTAAAAAAATGTTTTTGGTAAGCTATATAATCTTTCTGATTCATCATTGCCAACATCCACAATAGGAATTTGAATCAAAAGTTAGCATCTCACTTGATGCTAAGAGCAGCCTATTGGGCGGTCTTAGGGAAGGTCTAAAATGGTACTCCTGGTAACCAAGGTTTGAATATTGGCTTGATGAACATAATAGAGGTTCTGGATGACGATGAAGAATGGGATTAACAATATAGTTACGAGGATGATTCCACCAATAACAATACGAAG
>QLPN01008511.1:0-22072 GCA_003314395.1 Albatrellus ellisii
GAGTTGTAACTCTGCTATGAAAGTATTGTAGCTCTGTTACGAAGAGTAGTAGCACATGTACAGGGTCGGGCATTTGACCTTAACTCCAACATGCTTCTGGATTGCAAGGTAAACCTACAGATGCCATCATGGACATTTGGGATGGTCTGGATGTCCAACCTTCTGCAAAATGGGTAGATGATGTTACTTTATTCCATTTCCCTTTCACTGTGCATACATTGCTGGACAATTCTGTTACCTTTCAATATCTGTATGACCATGAAGGTGCCAAACTTCTTATATCCTCTTTGTGTGTCCCTTGGCATGTTTCCAAGGGCCAGGATTTCACATATGCCTTTGCATATGTTGATTTTTTCCAGGACATTCCATCATGCACCATTCAGCTCACTAATGTCAAATACCATAAACTAATCATCAAATTACAGTCCTGCTTGCTGAATCTTGGCATCAACACTGCCCTATCAAGCTTGTTCTCAGTTTACATCACTCACTTTCACATGTGTCCTTTGCTTTCCTGCATGGTCAATCCTACCTTTCTTCCATATCATCCTTCATTGCCACTTTTTAGTCCTGTTATCCAGGTCATACACAGGAATGCTTCCCACCCTGATCCTTCTGGCAGGATCTCAAGTGGTGGTTGCAGACTCTGTGGGCCAGTCCAGGCCTGCATAGCCTTCATCTGCATTCCTCACCAATTGACATGGATATTCAGGTCAATGCTTCCACTGACTGGGGTATTGGTATTGTATGGCAATATTCTTGATTTACTACCTGGAAATGGCTGCCTGGTTGGAAACACACCATTGGTTGCAACATTGGATGGGGCAAAGCCATTGCAATCAAATTGGCCATCCTTTGTGCTGAGGCCTATGGCATGTGTGATGTGCACTTCCTTATTCACAGTGACAATGAAGGCATCATTGGAGCCTTCTGCTGTGGTTGCAGTCACAACTTCATGGTCAACCAATACATTCAGTGGTCAGACATTGTCAGCATGTCCCACAACTTCACCTTCTCATACATGTATGTTGTATTGGCAGACAACCTCACTGACCCCTTTTTGCACAGATTGGTGGCCAATGGTTACACCCCCACACCCTTTAGCATCACTTTGCCTGATACTCTATCCCCTTACTTGTGTCATGCCTGTTAACCACACCATCTCCACATCCATTGATGTGGATGCACCAGCAGTTGTTAGAGTCTCTGTGCCACTTGCCAGTGGTGCCCTTGTGCCTCTTCTGCACACAACTGGCTGGTTGCATCCTCATGTACCACATGCTGGCAACAAGATATCTCATTCCTCCTTTTGTCCTCTCATTCTGGCACAGGATTGCTTGCAATTTTGGACAACACCTTCTGGACTTTCAAATTGATCTACCATGCAGGCTCAAATTGGTCCCCATGCATTTCATCATTCCATTGCCACACAGCTATCATCAGTTGAACCTAAAACTCATGAAGTATATGGCACTGGCCTGTTATGTTTTATGCAATATTGTGACACCTTTGGGGTGTCTGAAGCTGACTGTATGCCAGTGTCTGATGGCATTCTCAGTGCTTTTGCTTCCAGTGGTGCTGCAAATGTCACATGTGGATCTGTTGGATAATGGATTGCTGGATTGTGGCTGTGGCATGATATCAACAGTGCTCCTTGGTTTGGTGGTAGCATTCTTAAATGGGCTTTAGGTGGTGTAAGGAAGGTTGCCCCCAGCTCATCTTGGTCCCCTCCTCATCCACTCATGACTCATGACCACCTCTTAGCCTTGCTGGCTGGCCTTGACTTTGATAATTCCTTTGACACCACAGTCTGTGCTGTGGCAGCAGTCACATTTTGGAGCTGCTGTCAGTATGTCTGGCACATCTGTGTGTGCTGTGTCCAGTTGATCTATTCCCCACAGTCTTGGGAAACTGCTACTCACACACAGTTCTGACTTTAATGCACAAAGACATCTGTCTTGGTCATCTCCCATTATGCATGGTTGTACCCACAGCAGTCACCCCTTCCTGACACTACACATCCCTTTCTCCAAAACCACTGGCACATTGGGTGCCGCTATTTCTGTCACCAAGTTTTCTTTCAGTGTTCCATCTTGTCCATATGCTGCATTGAAGTATTATATGATGGTCAATGGTTTAGACATACCCACCTCTATACCCTTCTTCTCCATTCATGAAGATGGCACTTATGTCTGTTATGAGGCACTTGCTTTGGCACCTCATCACAGTTTCATTTTTCTCTTTTCTTTTTCTTTTCTTATCTTTACATACCATAAGCATAGTATTAACTGCAGCTGTGAGCTTAGCTCCACATACTATAAAGCACTTCCATCCTCCTTTAATTCATTATAACATTTAGCAAGGACTTATCCATTTGTCTTTATTTGTCATTATTTATCTCTTGTTTGACTCACACTGGTGGCTACATTTACTTGGCTCACTACAGACACATCTTGATCACATGACCTTGTTGATTGCTGTGCAATCATCATTGATCTGTGAACTTTAACTACTGGTACTATTCTTAGGACTCTAATTTTGTATAAGTAGTTGAAGGTCTGGTGGTCTTAAACCCCAGTCTTGTCAACTTTGCAATCTCAGGATTTTCCAATACTGCACTTGACCTAAGCTCACTTTCAACCCTAAGAACTAAAGTCCAAGATCTCTAAGTCATTAAGTGTCACTAAGACATCCTAAACTCATCACCCTGGATCCTCAATTAGTCATCAGTGGTATCATCCTCATCACTGTCTCATTGATCCCACTCTTCATTGTCATCAGGATCATCTTATATAATCTTATCACTATCACTCCCTTTCCACACCTGTGGCCCATAGTTATCAGTCAGTGTGGTCTGTGCACATCTTCAGATTGTATATCAGTAGATCAGTAGCATCTGTAAATATAAGCAGACATCCCTCTTTCTCTTCTCTATGTGCTGTCTGCACCAGTCTTTACCAAACTTACCTTCAATCCTCTCTCTTTTGTGTTGATGGCAGGCCATGTGCACCAGGAGAACTTCTGAGTTCTTACCTATTGTAGTTGTAACTATGAACTACTTATAGTAATCTATGTAGTGCACAGGCCATGTTGAGTGAGATGAGGGATGTGTGTATGTATGTGCATGTATAGTATCATAGTTGAAAAGGAAGGAGATGTGTAGCCAGTTTGTTTGGATGTCAACATTTTGGTCCTCCACAATGGAGACCATCCTCTGACTGCTCTTTTGTCTGAGCTGGTTGTTGTGAGGCTCACACTAGACAGCAAGGTCACAAGAGTAAGAGGAGGGAATGGGCAAGGGGATGAGACAATACACTCAGGATGAAGTCATGCTATCAGGCAGATATCCCAGATGTATAAAGCTAAAGAAGTATGTACAACAGAAATTTCCTATATATACTAAGGGGTCTGGTGCACAGACCACATACTGTCACTGTAGGGCAGGCATATGTAAATGAGATGTGCAGCATCTGTGAGAAGTATTAGTAAGTAATGTGCAGCATTGCATAGCATTAATAAGCAACTGTGAGAATGTGTCATATGTGTACAGTAAGTGGTCTGATGATGAATAGATATGAGCCATAGATAATCATGATAAGATCTCCTGATGATCTGATAAGATGAGATAAGATATTTCCTATCAATCTTGAGCAATAAGAATGAAAGAATTCATAAAATGAAAAGAAAAATAAATGCATCCTGACAGTTGTCTGTTGCCTTCACTGTCACACTGTTAATACCTGTGCCATCAGAACATTCATTACACTTATCAAGTGCATAATAACTACCTTGTTACTAGGGGTATAGTTATCATAAACCTTCCCTAAGACCATCCAATAGGCTGCTCTTAGCAATGTCTTTCTGACAAAACCTTTATTCTTAGGTCACTGTCATACTGTGTGGCAGGTGACAGGATTGTCTTCACTTTACAGCAGTCATACTTTTCATATTGGTGGTGCCACCAAACTCTTATTATGTGGCATGCCCCCCAACATTGTTCCCAAACAAGGTCACTGGCATTCTGATGCTTTCCTTCTCTATTGGTGCAAGATTGAATTTGTCCTTCCACTGTTCATTTCTTGTGTATTTTCTGCCTCTGACTCTTCTCATCTTATTGCCACCATGGACAACTGTTGATGTCCCTAGCTTATATAATGACCTCCTTCCTTTTTTGTCTTGATACTGTACCTACACATGCACATGTCCTACTATACAAACTCCCATGGTCTGTGCACTACTAGAACTACTATAAATAGCATGTAGTAGCATCTTATATGAATAAGAACTATTCTAGTTCCACTCACATACATGACCTGCCTTCATCAACAACTTCTCTTGCACTTATTCTCAGTCACATTCTCTTTAATTGGTCCCTTTCTCCTGTGTTCATGATTAATATCATGGTTTGCATCACTTGCTCTGGTGTGTGGAGATCTTGGGTCCTTTAAGAACTTGATGTTGTGAGCTGTGCTCCAGAGTCATGTTTTGATCCCAAAGTCTTCCACATTTTTGGACATCCCCACCCATTGGCAGCTTGTCAAACTTTGGCTTGCCCTTTGCTATTGTGCCCTTCTTCCTGCAAATTGTTGCAAGTAACATCTAGCATATGTAAGGGTCACATGACCCCCAAATGGCAACCTGAACTTTTCCCATCCACACACACTATAGAAACAGGGATGAGCCAACACTGATGGTGAAGAAAAGTGTGGTTGTGAATGCAGCAAGGAGAACATGGTATATGGTGCAGCACAAAGTGCCACAGAGTGGTAATATGTGGTTAGACATTGTGTAGAACATCTAAGGGTGGTAGGAAGTGGGGAAACATGTTTATGTAGTATGTGTGAGGTAAGGTTTGAGTGGAGTTTGGAAAGTAGGTTGTGAAAACATGTCATAAGAGATATAAGTGGGTATGTGGGATAAGATAAAATGTAAGTAGGAAGACATAAGAGGGATGTGTGTTAGAATATATGAGGTGGAGCTGAATGAAATACATGAATATTCCAACAGTCCCCCTCATTCAGCATAGCTGATAGAAACCATGGTGTGGTGATGCATGATGTAAATGAACATGCTTGGTCATGTGATGTGATTCTGTGATGCATGAGAAAGCATGTGAGTGTTGCATGTGTGCATTAGTGACCACATGAACTTGAAGTGTGGCATGCAGATGAGGTGAGGTGATGCAGGAGTGATGTGACAATGCATAAGTGATGTGCACACATGAGTGGGCATCTGTGGGAGTGGACCATGGGTCTGCAGTGTGTGGTGTGTTGAGGCAATGTGCAAGCACATGTGGCATTGGAAGTGGATCATGACATATGCAATCATGTGCAATGGGTGTTGGTGGTGTGGTAGTAGACATGGGGTGTGCCCTTTTGGGACTTTAGTGTAGCTAGATGCAGCAGTGCAAATAAGACAGAAAAATGATTCATTCAATAGCATAGTAGGGAAATTATGAACAAAAGAGCAGGTTGATGAAAAGTGTGATGAGTGGTGTGGCAGTCCTCAGCACCTTAGCACTCCACTCAAGGAGGCCAGAAGGGAGATGGTGGGTAGAGCACAGGCAACAGCCCAAGTAAACCAAGAAGCAACATCATGATTGTGAAGTAACAGTTGACAAGGAATGTAAGCCAATCCATGATGAGGGAGTAGAGTAGATAATTGACTATAGAACTATGTCCCAGACCCAGACTCTAAATACCTAAGTACACAGTGCACAGACCAGGGAAGATTAGCCCTAACATGTGTGCAGACCACACATGACAGAGTGTGTAGGTAAGTTAACACAAGGTAGTCATGTGGTAAGGAAGTGCACAGCAGATGACCAAAAGGGAAAATTCAACACAGGTGGCATGGCCACATGACAGAGGAGTGAGTCAACAAAGATGTGAAGCAACAGATTGTAGTGACAGTAAAAATGCAGTGGCAATGAGAGTGCATATTGCAGAGATGGTGTGAGGTGCACAAGGTGGAATGTGTTGTAGGTACCATTATACAATGTGTATGTGTGCAGTAGTGCATGGAGTACCTAGAATAATAAAAAAAGAAAACCTCATGTGGGTTTCATGTCATGCATCTCCATGCTGGTTCCAATCAAAACAATACCAGAGGGTGATCAGGTCCCCACATGATTTCAAGTGGGTTGACTGAGACTGCAGAGATAGATGGTTGGATGGCATGACTGTGCTGGAAGGGGTTTGTTGATGTGGGTGATGTGGGGATGCCCATGCATGCAAGGGGTGATGACTCTGGTGTTCATGCATGGTTGATGTCACCCCCTGTTGATGAGCATCATGTGCACATAATGCCAGAAAATGACCATCTGCAACACCAGGCAAACACAGTGACATTAATGCACTGCATGCAACAATCATCTGCAGATGCATCAATCACCTATTTCTTTAGGCATTGGACTATAGGACTGGGTTCAGCTGACAAGGAGCAGGATTGATAAGATGTATAGGCTGAGATGTGGTCCATGGAGTCACAAGTCACAAAGTCAGCATTTGGTGCAATTGGTGCTTTTCCTATTTCACCCATCCATATAGCATAATACTTTAATTGTTCACGTCCAGACTCCACCTCATTGCAAATATCCCTATGATTGACCCTACATTGTAAAATTTCTGTTTTGTTTTGTTGTGCTCCAGTCTTGGAGCTAGACTTGTATTTAAATGGTGTATTGTCTGTCAGAAATGAATAGATTCCCCCTGCCCACAATTTGACTTCCCTCTCTTGTCCAAGCCAATTAGTGAAAAAGTGTGTTCCACTCTTCCCTCTGCATGTCTCACTTCCAATAAAGTGCATGTTCCTCATAGGTCATGTCTATCATTGTGTTGTGTTCCCCATCATGTTGTGTTGCATTGTGTTCTACTGTACAGAAGGAAGATGGCTTCCATGTGAGTTCAAGGTATACAGGTGGTTAGATAGATGTGTGTGACGAGAGCAGTGGGCTCCTAGCCTGTAACACATAATGTGGAGAAAGGGTGATGATATTAGAACAGAATAAAATGGTATAGCAGTGGGTTCATAGCATAGTAAAAGCATGATAGGTATTAGTATAGTATGTTATGGTCATTGTATCATAGTACACACTGCCAGACCATTCCAGTGCACAGCTGCTAAGTAAGTAAGTAACATAAATGTATGGCCAAGATCATCAGTAGCCTGCTTGCAGGTCTTACATCTGCCAGGGGTGCTGAAAGAAAAGTAAACTGTGGTATTTAGAAAATGAAATATGAAAAGATGAAAGGAGAAAAATTTCCATCTTATTCTTCATGGGGAGCCTGGAGACCTTATTCAGCAATGATAGTGATGACTGGAATTAAGGAGTGGGAGCATGTGTGGTGGGGGACTTTGCAGGATTGATGTATGACAACCATTTGCCTGAGGTAGTGGGGTTTGGCCTTTTGTCTGAGGTCTGTTTTGATCATGGAGTTGTGTATGAGAATTCATGTGCTGGGCTGGAAGATGTGATCCCAGATGGTGCTGGTGGGCTGCAAAGTGAGTTTCCAAGCTGTAAGGCACACACTGTGATGGTGGAATGACCAGCTGATGTTGTCCACAAGCTTGCCATTGCCAGAGTTGCTCTGCACAGGTGAGCTTCCTGCATGTCTGTCAAACTGTGTGCATGTCTGGTGAACTGGGTGCCTGTTGTGAGGTATTGCCCAATATTCTCTAGGTCCCACTCCTGTGCCATCTGTGTATCCTTGTTCCTATCTGCCATCATGCTCTGCTCCTCTTCCTTCTCCTTCAACCACTCATCCTCTGCTGTCCCTGGCCCTTTGCTTGTAAGCCTGTCCAGTGCCTGTCCCTTTCCTTGTGCACTCTCACCCCTTCTGTCAAGCATCTTGTTCCCTTTTTGGATGTGTACATGAGTTGTGTTTTCTTCCTCCACTGTTGCCTCTCCTTTGTCCTTTGAGTCCTCCTTCTGCTGACCATTTGCTTTGCTTTCCAGACTTCTTTTGTGTCCACTGTTGACTGGTGCACTGACTCATTGTGTGGCTGGAGGATCCTGGGAGGCTGTGCACATTGTGTATTGCAGGTATGTCAAGGTGCTGGGGATTGTTGGGACCTGTTCCCATGTAAGTGACTGACTTGCAGGTTGTGTCACATAGGCCTGAGTCCCTACAACAAAGGTATGTGATGTGTCAGCTGGATCATGGAGGGTGATGGAAACACTTCCATCAGGGTGGTCTTCAGTTGTGCATAGGAGCAAGTTGTAGAAGGGGTGGCTGAAGAGGATGTGGAATGGTGTATCATCAAGTACATGTGCATGTATAATGAATGCAAGATCACCAATTCTGATACTTAAGTTTTCTGTGCAGCCCACAGTCCAAGTTTTGGTGCTATTAGCATCTTCCATCTCAATTCAGTGAGCTATGTTGATGTGCACACCACATGCCTTGGCAATGTCTGCCTGTATGGCCACAATCTGTGAGCCCTGGTCCAGAATTGCACATTCTGATGAGAAATCATTTATGGTGATCTCTATTTTGCATATGGGTAGGGAGAAAGCTGCATGTTGTGGCTCTGAGAGCTCAAAGACCTCCTGTGAAATGTGGTAAGAAGATTCAGCTATATTGGCAGGTACATCCTCAAAGACTGTGCTTTCAACACATTTAGTGCAGAGTTGCTCCACAAACAGCTTTCATTGGGCTGGGCTAGCAGCTAGGACTTGTGCCAGTGTTGCTGCAGCAAGTCTGCCTTCCCATAGGAGTGTTGCCAGCTCAGCAACTAGTGCCGGGTCTTCTGCATTGGAGTGGTGCTTTGGCTGCCCTGTAGAGAGGGGTAGGCTGGTTGAGGCTGCTGAGGTACTCCTCATGGTATGTATGTCCTTGCATCATTTCTCTGTACTAAATATATTGAAAATACCTGTGAAATCTATGTTTTCATCATCAGAATCTCTTGTTGTATCTGTGACTTGTATGATATTATTTCAAAGAGGGTTTCTAGGTGAGTCCTCTTGTTGTTGGGGCTGGTTTTGGTGTGGGAAGTCCTCCATTATGAATGGTGCCTGCTGGGGAACTATATGTGGTGGTGGGGGTGCCACTGCTGCTGCTGTTAATGGGGATTGCCTGGCCAGCCAGTGGTTGAGGCTGAACTGAATACCACACTCAGTTCTGTCATTAGGGACTGGTGCATAGTTGGGCAACATAATGTGACCATCGTGAAAGACTGCTAGGCCACACCAGACATGGTCATCTGCAATTGGGCAGTCTTGGATTCAGTGGCCATATTGGGTGCAGAAATCACAACCATCTGGCTGCTGCACTGGTGGCATGAAAGTTGCACTGTATGTTGGATTGACTGTGGTCTGTACAGGTGCTGGGGTCTGCTGGAAGTTGAGTGCTGTGCTTGGAGCACTGAATATTGGCTTTGGTAGATCTGGCATGATGGCAGGGAACTCCTGTTTGCAGTGGTAATAGAGAACAGTGTAGGTGGTGTTGGAGGGTGTAAGGGTGTTTCTTTGTATCACTAACTGTGTTAGTGCTTGCCAGTCAGTGCTGTCTGAGCTGTGTGCAGTCTGTGGTGTGTCAGTAAAGTGTACAGCTTTCATCTGGTACTGTACTCCTCATCAGCTGGAGCTTGGTTCATTGTTGTGAGTAGGGGGGCATCACACAGAGTGGTCCCTTTCTTCTTCATTGTTGTTCTTGTTGTACCTGTGCTGACCTGTCCTATATTTTCTAGAGCTTTGTTATCTTGAGTAGCTAGGCACTATGTCATCATTGGAATTGGAGTCTTCTTGAACATCATCTTGACTCTGCCACCATGCCAGGTAGAACTGCACACTTGAGAAAAGTGTCCTTGCAGACTTGAAGACTACTTCAAAGTCATATGGGGTGGTGGTGTCATGCATAGGGTTGGTGGTAAGGAGTCAGTTTTGCAAGAGATCATGGTCATCTTCTGCTAACTTCTTGTTGCACAACAGGGGTCCCACAATGGTGAGGAATTTGTGGTAGTATTCCCCTACATCTTGGGAGTCCCACATGTGGTACTGTGCTTGTTCTTGGACTAGTGTGCATAATTGTTTTTTCATGCAGTGCTTTTCTGTAGATTCATCTTGATATAGTTTGGACAGAGCCTTCTTGTAAGTCATCCAGGATGCTGGGCTGTATCCATGATGATCATGCCAGAGGTCCCTGAGAGCCAACAGTATGTACTTGATGATGCCTTTGGTTTTTTGCTTCTCTGACAGCTGTTACGAGGCACTTGCTTTGGCACCTCGTAACGCATTTCTTTTTTTTCTTTTTCTTTTCTTTTATCTTACTTACTAGTAAAGTGTAGTATTATTACTACAAGTGTGAGCTTAGCTCCACTTTACTTAGTAAGGACTTATCTCTTCTCTTTTATAGTATTTAAGTATTTACATACTTAAGTGTGAGCTTAGCTCCAGGTACTATATTAGACTCATTTATTTTCCTTTTATTCCTTCTTTATTTATTACAACATTTACTTGCTAAGGACTATCACTATACAATTAGCAAGGACTCCCCTTTTTCGCTCTTATTTACCTTTGTTTACACCTTGTTCACTTCACGCTTGTGGCTGAGCCACTTATATCACTTGGACGCATACTCACTGCGCATTACTGCGCATTTTCGTTTACTTACTGTGCTTTACTGCACAACTTTACTATAGTTAGACCACCAATTTTGTATAAATAGTTGACAAGACTGGCGGTCTTAAACCCCAGTCTTGTCAACTTCACAATCTAGGGACTCTCCTATACTGCGCTTGAACTAAGCTCACCAACAACTCCGCTTCTCTCTCTAGAACTAAGTCTAAGAACTCTAAAATCACTAAGACATCTTACACTAAGTCAAACTGGATCCTTGTATCGTTATTGGTGGAATAATCCTCATAACTACATTGTTAATCCCAATCTTCATCGTCATCAGGAACCTCTATTACGTTCATCAAGCCAATATCCAAACCTTGGTTACCAGGAGTAACCTTTTAGACCTTCCCTAAGACCGTCCAATAGGCCGCTCTTAGCAACAGCTGGTACACATCTGCTAGGTCCTCATATTCCATGAGAAAGTCCTTGAAGTCGCACAATTTTCTGGAGAAGATCAGTGCTTTGGTCAACCATGGTGGTGGCATGGCAGTGGGGCCCATCATATGTGTTGAGTGCAACATGGGTGCAAAAGTATATTGTGATGGAGTTGTGTATGTTTGTGTAGTGGGTGCTGCTGTGCATAGGGGGTAAGTAGGTGATGCTGTGTCATTCATGTCTGAGTTGGTGTTTCTGTGTGTACTTGTTGCTGGTGAGTCTTATGTTGGTGTGGTAGGGTTGTCGGAGAAGGTTCCTGGGGTTCTGTTGGATGGCACTGGCTTGTTAGCTTCGTTTTGGGGGTGACATTTACCTTTGTCATTGTGTGCTGTGGTCTTAACCTTAACTTGTGCTGCTGCTGGCATATGAGTCAGTATCCAGACTCCCACCAGGATGATAACAATGAAAGAAAAACTGTAAAAGAGGATTACAGATGAACAAGGGTGGGCTCCAGATAGACAGAAGGAAGATGGCTTCTGTGTGAGTTCAAGGTATAAAGATGGTTAGATAGATGTGTGTGATGAGAGCAACAGGCTCCTAGCCTGTAATACATAATGTGGAGAAAGGATGATGATATTAGAATGGCATGAAACAGTATAGTGGCAGGCTCATAGCATAGTAAAAGCATGATAGTCAGTCCCATATCTGTGGTGACTGGTAGCTGCTTGCTTGTAGTTGCTGGAAAGTAGCTGGAGATGAGGGGCATGCCCCTAGCTCCTTAAATACAGTATTCAGATATGTATATTGCTCCATCTTGGAGCCCTGTCTCCTTGGCAGCATTCATGTAGGTATTAGTATAGTATGTTATAGTCATTGTATCATACTACACACTGCCAGACCATTCTGGTGCACAGCTGATAAGTAAGTAAGTAACCTAAATGTATGGCTGAGATTGTCAGTAGCCTGCTTGCAGGTCTTACACTACATTGCATTGTGTCTAGTCTCCATTGTGTTTTGTTGTATTCTATATTGCAGCTTACAGTCTTGTATTTTCATCACATTTCTTCATTGTCACCCAATCATGTTGCATTGTTGCCCTATCTGTACTAAACTACTAAATCACTCTTTTGGTGTCTAGAAGATCTTATGATTTGCACCCCTCAGCAATTGTTGTTGTTGTGATTGTAGATTCTGCCATCACCCCACCACTGCACATATCATATTGGAGCCCACCATGAGGGGCTGCAAGCCAAGATTACATCTAGACACCACTACAACCTTTGTTCATGAAGGCATACAAGCTTGCCAACACTTGAAGCACTCTGAGATGAACTTGAACAATTCACCAGCCTGTCACATTATTTTCCACCTTCCACACATTCCCCACTCACAGAAGACAAGCTAATCATTACCCCACATGCTTTATCTCCCATAGACTGATCATTTTTCTTGGTGCCCAGTGCTTTATTGTCACCTTTGATCTCAACTATCACCCCAACCCCATCCCACCAAACCAATTACCAATCCCTTTCATATACCCTACCCCATATCACACAAATGGCAACTCAGTATGTGATGCCAGCACAAGGCAACAGAACCATCCTGAAATTCAACCCAAAGCACCCCCATGACCTTCAACAATACTTTGAGGATCTTGAATTTCACTTCAATCTCACTCAAATTCAAGACAACCAAACATGCAAGATTCATGCTCAACACTATGTTGATGTATATGTCCAGGACCTCTGGGTGATGCTGCCAATATACAAAGATACTGCTAAAACATATGAAGACTTCAAAGCAGAGATTTATGAACAATACCCTGGGTCTGAGGTCACTCAGAAGTGGATCTATCTTTTCTCATACAAGAGCATAGACTCTTGGGTATGCAGTCACAAGGCAACTTTGCTGACTACCACTGCCAGTTCATAGTCATCACAGGTTTCCTGAGGAGCACCCAGCAACTCTCAGAATACAAGCAGGGTAGCTGCTATGCTGAAGGCTTCCCACCTAGCTTGTGGGAATGCATCACTCTACATTTACAGATTGTTCTGCCACAGCATGATTGTGAGAATGCATATCCACTCAAGGACATAGAGGTGGCAGCATGCTATGTCCTTCACAACATAACATTGGTGATTCATGTGACAGGCATGATGCCATCTGTGACTGCTTCTACTGTTTCACTGCCTGCCACTAACATTAAAATAGAATCACCCAGAGTACCAGACATGGACACTTGGGCTCAGGTGATAGCCAGAGTGCTTGAGTCCCAATGTCTGACACATCCACAGCTGCAAAGTACAGCACCACCACACAAAAACAGTAACATGTGTAATTTCTGTGGTGAAACAAATCACTATATTTGTGAATGTTTGGTTGTTAATGACTACATCACACAGGGTAATATTAGTTGGAACACTGATGGAAAAGTTGTTCTGCCTACAGGGACCTTTGTGCCTAGAGGCATCACTGGATGATGGTTGCATGACCATGTTAACAAGTGGCATCACCAAAATCCAGGAAATGTCAGTGCTGGTTAGATGATGCTGAATGTGCAGGTGATGAACAACCACATCTTCAGTAACAAGGGCACCAGCTCATATCAGCTGCTGAAGGATGAGTGTATTGCAAATCTAGAGTGTGAGTTGTATAACTTGCATTGTGCACAGGTACCATTCCAGCCTACCATTAGGATGTGAAAGCAATGCACAGAAGAAAACCTTGTGGCTGGTGACAATTCCCACAACACATTTGAGGTACCTCTGCCTTGACAGCCTAGCTCATGTGTACCACAGGCGACTTGGGAGTTGATGCCTCCTCAGGCTGAGACTACTCAGTTGGCAGCCCATAACAATAATGGTCCACCAATCCACCCTTATGCCCAGGCTCAAGATGCAACAATTCCCACACCTGTGTCTGCTAATCCCATGCCATCATGCATTGCACCTGCAAGCCTATCATCATCCCCAACCCATATTAGGTGTACCTTCATGAGTTTCTGCCTGGCCAGCCACCAGACTCACTCATAGTCATGAAAGAGTTGGCATCACTGTGTTCTATATTGCTGCTGGTTGACAACAATCAACACATCAAAAGCATCATTGACCCAGGGTGCCAAGTGATTGTGATGTCAGAAGAGGTATGCCATTCACTCAGCCTAATTTATGACCTGGGTGTGGTCTTAAATATGCAGTTGGTGGACAGTGAAGTTTACAGGTCACTTGGCCTTGCCTGTAATGTTCCATTTTTGTTTAAAGACATCACACTATATTTGCAGGTTCACATCATCCACAGCCCAGCATATGACATCTTACTAGGGTGACTGTTTGTCATATTAACACAAAGCATCATTTGCAACTTTGGTAATGAGGATCAGACAATCACAATCCATGATCATAACACAGGGTCATTGGTCACTGTGCTGATGCTACCACATGGGTCCCATCAATTCCAGTTTTGCCAAAAAGAAGTATTGGGTTTTTGTGATTTGAGGATCTCACTGAGCATCAGGGAGATCACAAAAATAACAATGCACAAAGTTGCAAGAGTGCAGACTTGCTTCTTTGCAACAATCCAGTTCCCATTTTTCATCTTTACACTACAAATCCTACTCTGTCTACACTTCCAGCTTCTGTTCTTCTTGATGCTTCAGACTCCACTGTTGCCATGTATGGGAAGTGAAAGTACAAGCCAGTAGCAAAGAAATTGCACCCAGTCATGGCTAATCTTGCATCATGCTTGCACATTATTCATGGTATATATGGGGATCCACTTGCATCTATTCCTATGCTTTTACCAAATCCCCTGCCATTTATTCCAGTCAGATGCTATACTAATGAATGCAGAGACATCATAGACAGAGCACATGGAGGTGACTTCCTTTGGCCCACTGAGCATGATCTCATGCATCACTTTATGTGCCTACAGCACTTGGGTTTTGTGTGGGATGACTCTGAGTGAGGATGTTTTTGGGAGGACTTCATCCCACCCATTGAAATCCCCATCAGAGAACACAAGCCTTGGGTACAGTGCAACATTCCCATCCCACCAGGTATCTATGATGAAGTATGTCACCTTATTACCAAAAAGATCACAGCCAGTGTCTATGAGCTGTCCAATTCATTGTATCGGTCTCACTGGTTTTGCATCATCAAAAAGGACAGTACCCATCTTTGGATTGTGCACAGTCTCAAACCACTCAATGCAGTGACAGTCCAACACTCCAGCATACCCCTGTTCACAGACCTTCTTGCAGAACAATTTTCAGGTCATGTTCATGGTGCAACATTGGATCAATATGTCAGCTATGATGAGCAATCACTTGTGGAATCATCATGGGATCTAACCACATTCCAGTCACTGTTTGGCATGTTACATCTTGTCACCCTTCTGATGGGGTGGACAAATTCTGTTCCTATTATCCATGAAGATGTTACTTATATTTTACAGTCTGAAATCCTGCATGTCACAGTACTGTTTATTGATGATGTACCAGTGAAAGGTCTTGACACTGATTATCATGACACCAATGGTAAATATGAAACAATCCCCCAGAATCCCAGCATCCAATGCTTCATTTGGGAGCACTTTCAAAATCTTAATCACATTGTCTAGCAAATGAAGTATGCTGGAGGCACTTTGTCAGGGCACAAGATGGTACTCTGCACTCTGGACTTCAATGTCATAGGACACCATTGTACTCCAGAAGGTCATATTCCTGAAGAATTGCATGTCATGAAAATATCCAATTGGGGTCCTTGCCATGACCTCTCTGACATTTGCATGTTTCTTGGCACTGTAGGTGTTCTTTGCATCTTTATTTGCAATTTTGTGCATTGCGCACACACTCTCACCATGCTCACTCATAAACTCCAACCTTCTGTCTTCAGTCCAGAGCAGCTAGCAGCATGAGAAGATCTCAAACAAGCTGTTCTCTTGTCTCCTGTGCTCAGACCCATCAACTATCATTTGCCTGCACCTGTTATCCTTTCAGTTGACACTTCATATATCACAGTCAGCTTCATCCTCAGGCAAGAAGATTCAGAAGATAATGGGCAATGCTATTTCATGCATTTTGGCTGAATAACACTTAACAATCGAGAGTTGTGCTTTTTGCAAGCAAAACTCAAGATCTACAGCTTATTCCACACCCTGCATGCATTAAAACTCTATCTCATAGGCATTCGAAATCTCTTCATCCAAGTTGATGCCCAGTATATAACAAAGGAATGCTAACTAACCCAAACATCATGCCCTCTGCAAGTATCAATAGGTGGATTACTGGCATCCTTGTGTTTCACTTCATGCTTGTGCATGTGCCTGGTATCATCCATGGTCCAGATGGATCATCATGGAGGCCCT
Source organism: Albatrellus ellisii (assembly GCA_003314395.1). Lineage (NCBI taxonomy): Eukaryota > Fungi > Basidiomycota > Agaricomycetes > Russulales > Albatrellaceae > Albatrellus > Albatrellus ellisii. The sequence goes on from QLPN01008511.1 coordinate 16,361, forward strand.
CACAGCCTGGTGATAAGCCTGATAATGATGATGGCAAAGATTTTGACAAATGCATTGACTGCTTTTACAGTTTTATGCATGTTATTAACCTGCCATTTCTGTGTCTCCACACCACTTCCCAATCTCTCATCATGTTAGCTAACAGTGTACCAGAATCCCCAACAGAGAGTGAGACAGTATCACAACCAGATGGAAAAAACACACCTAAAGAACTGATTCCATGAAATGCTGCAGTGCTGCAACAGGATGAGCAGCTTCTCACCATCTGCACATGGCTGGATGACCTACAGCACCCAGCTGATGGTGATGATGCATAGTATGTGAGATTCATGTGATATTGTACTGAATATTTCATGGTCAGGACAGCTCTGGAAGAAAGACCCACACAGCCAGCATAAAGCAGTCCTCTTTTATAAGGAGTGATTACCCATTCTGTGATCTGTGCATGATGATATTGGTCATTGGGGTATTTACACAACATGTGCATTAATTTGTGAACACTTCTGGTGGCCTTAATTGCCAAGAGATGTTGCCTGGTTTGTGCAGACATGTCATATCTGTCAACTGTGGCAGATTAGGAATGTCTTGCTGCCTCTGACAGTGGCAATGCTGGCACCCTTGTTTGCTAAAATGTACATGGATTCCATGCACATGCCTCCATCTGGTGGATATAAGTATATTGCACAAGGTCGTTGCTTGCTCATGCATTATCCCAAGTTTTGTATGCTACATTCTGAGATGGCGAAGTCCCTCAGTGACTGGATATTTGAAGAAATCCTTTGTTGCTGGGGAGTGCTTATGGATATTGTGTCAGACAATGGTGTGCCATATGTCAAAGTGCTCAACTATTTGGCACAGTGGTATCATATCCAACATATTCACATTTCCAATTACAATTCATGTGCCAACAGCATCATCAAGCATCCACATCTTGATGTGCACCAGGCTTTGTTCAAGGCTGCATATGGTGATGAGTCAAATGGTTTCAGGTTGCATATTCCATATTTTGGGCTGACCACGTTATGATTCATAGATGGATGTGGTGCTCCCCTTATTTTGCTGTTACCAGCACCCACCCCCTCCTACCCCTTGACATTGCTGAGGCTACCTATCTTGTTCCACCACCTGATTCCATTTTATCTACCACTGATCTTATCTCTCAAAGGGTGATTGCACTCCAGAAGTGGCAAGAGCATTTGACAGAACTACATTCCACTGTATTCAACATGCAACAGGAAGCTGTGGCTGGATTTGAATGCAAATTTGATGTGACTATCTGTGACTTTGACTTCCAGCACAGTGCTCTCATCCTCATCCATCACATCCATCACACCACCATTGAAAAAGCATTAAACCACAAAATGTGTCCCCACAACATCAGGCCCCTTATCATGCTCTCACACAACAGAGGAGGCACATACATACTCTGTGAACTTGATGGTTCAGTCCTCGACAGGCTTATCACAGCATTTCATGTCATCCCCTATTTTGTGCAACATGCAATTCCCTTGCCTCCACCCAACAACCTTATAGATGTCATGACAGAATATCTCCATCAGCTGGAGTCTACTATGCTAGACGATGTTGAGGAGCAAGTCATTGAATGTGACTAAAAACACATCTCTTTTATTTTTCTTTCTCTCTTTATTTATTTCCCTATCCAGTTTTTAATCTGCTCACAAGTCTCTCACTTGTTCCTTAGCTTTCACTCTGTTTACTTTTAATTTTGCAAATTCCTACATGTACAAGAGACAATGAAAATATGCATGCACAGTGACCTTTACTCCCTTTCCTTCCCCTTGCCCTTAGCACTGCTCACATTCTGCAGCAACATGCTGTGCTCTGGACTCTGCCACTCTACTGCCTCAAGCCACATGCACACCTCCTTGATTTCAGCCTCAACCACAAGGAGCAATCAGTTGATCATGAGCTGCTGTCTTCACAAGTACATGTGGCACACTTGGTGCCACTGAAGTGTCTCCCAGTCCAAGACAGTCACAATATCCCCACTGCCATTGTAAGTGAGGTGCCCCAGGGACAGGCCTGGGAGCATGATGGTGAGGGGTGCACACACCCCCAGCAATGCGCCCATGGTGACTGTGCAACTGCATGTGATGGCACAGCTTGGTCCTGCCTTGTTGCTGCTGCCCAGCACAAATAGGGGTGGGGTGGCCCATGGGACTGTTACATGAGGAAGGATTAGTGCTCTCCACATATCATGACACTCCATGAGCACTCACCAACTGCTGCCAACCACCATGGTTGTACAGCACCTTCACAGTGTTTGCACTGATGTGCACATTTCACACAGCACCCTGCCTGTTCATACCACAGGCAGGTACTCCTTATGCACCAGCACAGGCCACACAACTTTGTCACCTGTAATGCATCAGTCTCCCATTCAAGGTTGAGGAATGCATACTTACCTGCTGTGTTGGCCCTATGTCCATCTGCTTGCACCCACATCACTGTGTCACAACTGTACCCATTGTTGCCATCTCCATCCATGCATGTTTTACTGGATGGGGTGTTGTGCCATCTATCACATCTTCCAACCTGCACTTTGCCAATGTCATCACAGCCATCTTTGTGGATGTCCCTGCCCTCCTCAACATCTTTGTCATCATCATTGTCATCCCCACTGGTCATGTCATCACTGTCACCTTTGCTCTCATTGCTGGCCCCTTGGCTGTCCTCATCAGCCATGGGTGAGCTTCACAGCAGTTGCATGGCCACCCCCTTCCATGCACACACTGGTGTGCCCTTGTGCACCTGCCATCTGCTGATATGTGCAGTGGCAGGGTGATGGCAGAATCTACAATCACAACCACAACAATTGCTGAGGGGTGCAAATCATAAGATCCTCTAGACACCAAAAGAGTGATTTAGTAGTTTAGTACAGATAAGGCAATGATGTGACATGATTGGGTGACAATGAAGAAATGTGACAGAAACACAATACTGTAAGCTCTGCAATGGAAATGATAGATAATGTGATGCAATGCAATGGAGACTAGACACAATACAATATAGAATGCAGCATGACACAATGCAATGGGGAATGCAATGCAATAATAGATGCAACCTACAAGGAACATGCACTCTCTTGATAGTGAGACATGTGGAGGGAAGATCAGAACATGCTTTTTCGCAAATTGACTCAGATGGGGAAGGGAAGTCAAATTTGTTGAATTTCCTGTGCATATTATACACTCTTCATTCAGCATCCCCTTTTCCCATGCACACTCACTGTACACATTCATATGTATTACTTACTTCATGACATGTACACATGACAACCCTTCCTCACATCCTTGGACTACTTACATGTCCAAGCACTTCACACCCCACTCTTTACTCCAGGACAACACACATCCCTTCCACTTATAGTAGCTGTTGTACTTACTTACTTACCCTCTGCTCCAACTCTACTCCACTTCCACTATATAAGATAGGATCCCCTTGTTACAACCTCCTCAGACACCTCACACCTCTGTCTGATGTATCTGAACCACATTGCACTGCCTTACTGCATCTGCAATTCTCCTACCACTTACTGCAGACATGCATCTGCCCCCAACTCTCTGGCTCTTGGCTGTCTCCTACATCATCTCAATGATATACATTCTTGCTGCTGTCATCTTCCATAGCCTGCATGTACAAAATCATGGGTGGGGGGAATCTATTCATTTCTGACAGACAATGCACCATCTAAATACAAGTCTAGCTCCAAGGCTGGAGCACAACAAATCAAAACAGAAAATTTACAATGTAGGGTTGATCATAGGGATATTTGAAATGAGGTGGAGTCTGGATGCAAACAAATGAAATATCATACTATAATGGATGAGCAAAATAGGAAAAGTGCCAATTACACCAATTGCTGACTTCACAACTTGTGACTCTCTGGACCACATCTTGGCCTATATGTCAGGCCACTATTATTCTTTCTATTTTTCTCTTCATTTTTCCTATTTTTCTTATGTCTTTACTGCTATAGATCTTATAATCACTCCTGATCTACTGAAGAAATTCTCATGGTCATGCATTCCTTTGTTCATCTTTATTGGCTGATGATGTGCATGTCATCTGATCTCCAATTGGCCCATTCTATATTTAGTTATGACTCATTTTCTCACTGTTACTGCAGATGCTCACCAATCCTTCTCACACCTGCTGCAGAGTATCACCAATTACTCCCACAGCTGCTGTGGAGCCTCAGTCAGCACTGACACATCCCCTCTATTATTGGGTATGACATCATTACATTAATTTCTTATTCTCTGGCCCTATACTGTACTGCATGGTCTGTGCACTCTTCAGGATACTATATATATGGTAGTTCACTTAGCATTTTGTCCCCAGTTCTGATCATCTGGGATATTCACTAGGTGCAGTAGCCTCTAGTTCCTTTCTTGTCTTACTTTACTGATGATCATCTGGGATATCCACTAGCCTTTGAAAGTACAATTGTCATTTTATTGTGTTTAGCTTTCTTCAGCTGTTCAGCTTTGACATCTAGTGTCAGCCTCACACTATACAGCTCATCAATCCTGCTCCTCATCAGCCAAACCCAGTCCTATAGTCCAATACCTAAACAAATGCATGGCTGCAGATGATTGTTGCATGCAGTGTGTTAATGTTGCTGTGTTCGCCTGATGTTGCTGATAGTCATTTTCTGGTGTTATGTGTGCATGATACTCATCACTGCCCAACACTTGCATCTGGAGAGGCTTCTGTGGCCATTTGGGTATGATGACTTCTGGTTTCTGACCATGCATGCTGCTACCTGCCAGTGGTGCCTGCAGTTCAGCCTCTGCTGTGGCCTGTGTTGCCCACTCAACCAGTGCCTGCTCCTGTGCCTCATGCTCCACTAGTTCCTGCACCACCTGCTCTGCACATTCCCATGTCTCGCACTCCTCACATTCCTGTTCTGTGGCTTCCTCCATCTCCAGCTCATGCTCAATCATGTCATTGGCTGCTCAGGTGAATTCCTCAACCTGCACCAGATGGAGGAATTCCCATGCCCACCTCAGCCAGCTCAGTTGAGCTACAGCTGCCACAATGTCATGGATGCCTTCCACAAAGAATGCCACATCAGCAGCTGTGCTGTTGCACTGCTGATGCATTTCCTGCACACTTCAAGTTAGTACAGATGGCCAGCTGGTACATTGTGTCATGTACCAGAAGTGTCACAGTGCCCACAGTCCAAGTGTGATATGCCTCCTCAGTGAGCCCCTTGCCCTGCAAATGCTCATTGAGTGTGGTGTGCATGCATGCTCAAATACACATGAGCATGTGGTCAGAGGAGGTGGTGGTGAGGGACATGGAGCAGGATATGTTAGCAGAGGACAAGATGAAGAGGACAGTGTTGATGAAGCTTAGCAGTGGCAGTCCTTTTATCATGCTCCCTGGTTTAGGGCAGGAGTGCCTGCACCTTCACACTTGCTGCATTGCTTTTCACTCTCCCTCCACATTTGTTGCTACCTTTCACATTTATGTTTTCTCTCTTGTTTCTCTCAATGACTCCAAAAATTAAAATAAAATAAAAAACCTGACCCCATTCTCCTCATCCTTCACACCCTTTTGCTCTCCCCTGCCATATTCTCACTCTATTTTGCCTTTCCCTGTTCCCTCTGTGATCAGCACTATCTTCTCATTTTTCCATCTGTCTCTCTCTTCCTCTCATCTCTTTTCTTTTCCTTCTCTGTA